>JAQIWN010002175.1:0-16956 GCA_034699025.1 Entomobrya cf. arborea Gr-Col-00668 | reverse complement strand
TTTAGTTTTCATTCTCATCTTAGTAATTTTCATATTTATTTGCTTTTGTATTTTTTGATTGATGACGAGTATTATTTATATTTCACTTTTCCTCACACCTCTCATAAATCTGTTCTATAATCTTCATTTATATCCTTCTTATTACAAGCAAACCTATCAGTCAAATTCAAAGGAGGACTCAACTGACCCGGTAATTTTGTCTTTCCCTTTTAATATTTCTACGTATTTTAAGTGTGGAAAATCTTTAACTCTTTTCTCCATGAATGAAGTACATTTGTAGGAAGTAATGTATATATAATTACAATTAACGGTTGATGGGAATGTAAAAACTAAGAAAATTATTGGGGAAAAAGGGACATGCAACATGCAATGGGTATTAAATTATCTTTAAAATAGTTAGTATTTGATTTATGATTATTCATGAAAATTGATTTTGGGACTGCATTCGGTATTCGGGTTTGGGAATTTGGGATTTTTTTTATTGGGACGATTGGTCCCTATTCTGTATTCTCTGTGTCAAGATTAGCTGCGTTGCTCCTGCTAAACATAGTTGTTTGAAGAATGTGTGGGTGTGATTTGAATGTTTTTATTGAGAACTAATTTATATTGAAAGTGTGACCTGACCTGAATGCATTTTTTCGTGTTTTAAATAGTGCGTAAACTTGTCAAGATTTTAATCTAGTGTCGCGTTCTATTTATAGAGACAGAGTTCATATATAATTAGCAAAATCATCACCCTTGTGTGAAAAATGTGTCATGTCAAATTTTATTGATTACGTCTTATATGTCCTCTTTGTTTTTGGATCATTAGGCTGCGTAAAAATGAAATGTGCTTGGATGGGTAATTAAATTTTAATACATTTGATTCATGAAAAATTTAAAACAAAAAAATCTTTAGAAATTTATGTGCAGAAAATGCAACTTAACTTTATATAACTGTCTTGTCGTTTGTCGTATGCACGTTGTTTTTCATTGTTGTGTGTTGAATGGCGATGATTGATGAGTTATATTTAAACTAGATTTATACATTTTATGTACTAGTATTGACTGGGTTAAGTGATCCTATTTACTAAATGCTGAATGTTGTTAATGTGCTGTGGTTGTGATTAGTTGATGATGGAATGGAATGTAACTGCCTGTGTGACACAATTTAGATAAATCTTACAATATATTAATGAAAATGAAGTATCAAGTTCACATATTTGCGCTTACAAAATGGATGAAATTTGTACAATGATTAAGTATTCTAATTTAGAAAAAAAGTCATTTTATGGTGTATAAATTCCATCCAAGTTGTCGCAGTTTACGATCACAAAACATACGCAACAGAATTTTGTAGATAAGCAGCGTTTTTCTGCTGAATAGTTTGTCTTTTAAGTATACACTGAAAACAAAAAATATATAAATTAATGAACAGTGACACAAACGCAGTTTTACATTTTCTTAAGAGAGACAACGTTTTTCCCATCCAAGCTTTAATACGTTTGTTATGTGATAAAATAAGCTTTCAAATGTTGCAAAATTTTATTTATTTTCAACAATGGACACATGAATACATATATGCTTTTGTCTAATTTAAAGAGATGCAATTACGTATAATATATTTATATTTAACATGCTTATGTAGATTACCAGTAGTTAATTTTGCCAAAACCCCCGCCCCCGCAGTAGCGCTTACGGCATTCTCCAGTGCTAGCTATCGTAGTGCTAGTGTTACTAACATTGATCAAAACTTCAATCTCCCTGGTCCTGAACCTATAAAATCAAGTCAATCCTCTGATGCATTGGATTCAGATGGATTTGTAAAGCCTCATCCCAAGGGCTTAATGAATTACTTCAAAAATTCTGGGTTGTTGGGGTCCAAGAAAGATCAAGGAAAGAGCTTAATGTCTCCACAGGATAAGCAAAGTAAATCCCCTTCTGCACTCAAATGGCTGACATCATTCAGCCCAAAGAAATCACTACCAAGCACTTCTGCCTCTAGTGAAAGCTTGACTGATAGTAAATTTAGTGTAGGAATGGCTTCAGGTTCAGATCCCTGTCTGAGTCCGCTAAACTTACCAGATATGGATTCCAAACGATGGAAGGTGACTGCTTCCTCAGAAGACGAGCTCGTAGCGGAATCCCTTTCCAATGGAAAATGTGGAAACATAAATGCAAGCTGTCTTAAAGCTCGAAAAGCCTTTTCATGTGATGTTTTGGGAGAAAGTAAGATTAAGATTGAAGAGACATCCGATGAAGACCCTGAAGTTTCCAAGCCGAATGGCCGCATAAGTGATTCAGAGGCTAAATCAATCACTACTCAATCTATTTCTAATGGAAAATCTAAAACCGCAGATAAAATCTCGCCAAAATTTAAAAGCTATGAAATGGAAAGCTTGATGATTAAAAGTGAAAAGCCTGCAGCTCAGAAACGAAGGAACTCTATTGCAAATCATGGTATTCCTGCGAAAGAAACAAATTTACTGACACCCAGAAAACCCCCAAGATCCAGCCTAACAAGCTGCAGTGTAAAACCGCCATTACCCGCTACTCGGGGCTCTACTAGTAGACTTAGTTTCCCTGTAACTACTCCAAGGTCCCGGGTTAGTACATCCCCACGACCTCGGCCCCTCATTACCCCGACCCCGAAAAAACCGCCTCGACTTAGTTTGACAGGTGTGCACCAGTCATAGATTTACAAATACAACGCAATCAGTTACTTTGTAGCAATGAATGCTCTTGAAAGTGAGAATATTTTCTTGGAGTGTAATTTTCTTGACCTTTAGGCACTCGCGATAAAAGGGAGCAACGACGTCCTGCAGACATTATGCCACAAAATGCTTCAAACGCGTCTAGTAATGCACCTAAGTCGCCTTTAGTTTCTCATCGTACAGTAGCTGCTTTGCGTAAATCCTTTACTCCACGCCTTGCACATGATAGAAGCCCAATGCCCACAGACTTTGCTTCAAACTTGGCCTCCTCCAGTAGTAACAGCAGTAATACTAATACTGGAAATGGATTGTATTCTCGTAGATCTTTAAGTCGAACAGAGCTTGCAGCGTCACGAAATAGGTTTAACTTATCAAAATATATTTATTTGTACTATAAATGCTTCGCATTGATATTTTATAATTGATATCGTTAACAGTATGCTTTGGAGCATTCGCTTCGTTGAATAGTCGTATTTTTTTGTTATATTTGTTTTAAAGCATTGCAATTTAAACGGAACTTTACAGGTTACCAGTAGCAGGGACTCGAGGGGATCCAAAAGATTCGAAATCCTTGCAATCCACTCCTTCAGGTTCAAGAAGTAACTTGTCGACAAGTGGATCAGGAAAATTTGATCTGGGATCTAAAAGAGCATCTTTTATTGAGGTATTGAGTAATGGACTAAAAAAGATTAATTAAATTCATACAATATTATTAGCAATCGATAAAACATGTGATCTCGTTTTTTCTCTGAGAACAGACTGGGTTTGCGTCTGATCGTGAGATTATCCCAACATATACACCAGGGACTCCAGCAAGTGTAATTTCTACACCGATTTCCACCCCTGTGGTGGGAATGTCAGGAGAAGAACGTTTCAGCGCTGTTCAGGCATTAGAATCCTTACGGAATGATAACAAAGATCTCAACGAAAAACTTGAGACTTTGAAAGGTATGTCCATAGTAATATTTGTCTCATGACTAAATTTTTTTCTTCGTATTATGCTTGTTAATATTGGCAAACTAAATATAACATACTTATGTACTACGCAGCCAAGAGAGCCGCTGACCTTGAGAAACTCCGGGAGTTAGATCGATTTAGACTGGAAGTTGAAACCTTAAGCGAATTCAGAGCTAAAGTTTTGGAATCTCAAGCAGCATTACAGCGGGACCTTAAAAAAGTAAGAAAATTTCTTAAATGCATTTTACTGGCTGTGTATATGCTGTAATAGTGTCAATCAAACTGTAACACGATATTACTTTTCACAAATTCTTGTCTTAATCAAATGTAAAATTTCGTAGGCTAAAAATGACGCGAGAGAAGCGATTGACGCAAAAGAAAGGCATGCTGAAGAAATGTCGGAACTTTCTGAGGCTGTGGAAATGGCAACATTGGACAAGGAGATGGCAGAGGAAAAGGTACATGATTACAATTGATTTTTATGATTTTAGTTAGTCGCACCTGATGAGTTGAAAGAGTTGCTAATTTGGTAATGTTGGCTGGTGATGCAGGCAGAAACGTTGCAATTAGAGTTGGAGCAAGCCAACGAAAGGATAGAACAAGTTGAAACTGAATTAAAAACGTTGAAAGAGGAAATTAGTGGAAAAGTCAATTTAGACTCCGGAGAAGTCACGGCAATTCACGTGAAGCAGTTCCAAGCAGAGAATGCGAGGTTGAGGGAAGCTTTGTTAAAGTAAGTTTGGAAACCTGAGTATAAATTTACTGTTGGAGTGATGAATAAATTTAATCTGAATATGTGAATATTTTAAGATTGCGAGATTCCTCTGCCCATGAGAAGCATCTTCATCAGAAAACTCTGAAAGAGACAGAAACGTTACGAACGGAGGTTAAGGAGCTTGCACGAACGAAGGAAAGGCTTGAAACGCGTCTTGAAGAATTGGAATCCCAAGTCACTGACTTACAGGAGAGGAATGATGCTGCTCTTGGTGCTGAAGAAATGGTAGAAAACCTGACTGTTAAAAACTTGAATTTGGAGGAGAAGGTGGGCCAGCTAACAGAAGCTGTGGCCGATTTAGAAGCACTTCAAGATGTCAACGATCAACTGCAAGAGTCAGCGAAGGAATTAGAAATGGAACTTCGCGATGACTTGCAACAAGCAATCATAACTAATCAAAATGTAAGTTTAGTGGTTTTCTCTATTTCAAAATGATGGTATGAGCTATTTTTGTGATCGTACTAAAGTAAATCATGATTATTGTTTCAGATTATTCGAGACAGGGACGCTTTGTTGGAAACTATTGCGGATTATAACGCTACCATCGTAAAATTCCGTGATTTGGTACAAAAACTTACAGATGACAATGAAATATTGAGAAAGAATCTAGAAGATGAATCTTCAAAGAGCATTCCTGGTCTTGCGGAAGCTCTTGATTTCAAGGTATATTTACATATTTCACTGTGAAAATGTTTTTGAATTCTACGTTGAAGAGGTAAAATAACATTATTTTTATTTCTGCAGAAAATGTTTGCTGAGACCAAAGCTCAGACTACAGCTATAGATCTAGAGCTGAGGCGGCTGGAAGCTAAAGAAGCATCAACTCACGTACAGTATTTGAGTGCATTTATGCCAGAAGGTTTTATGAAACGTGGAGGTATGTATTTTAATGGCCTTTGTAAAGGGCCGATGATAATTTGATGTGCACCCAGACAAGATATTTAAATATTTGTAATTTCATATATTTTAGGCGATAATGATGCAATTTTAGTATTGCTACTCATTCCTCGGCTAATGTGCAAAGCGGAACTACTACTTGGTCAGGTTCGAGAAAAATTGATGCCCATGCATATGACAGTTGAGGGTGTAGCTTCCGTAGAAAGCTCAGCAGCATCACCAGACGTTGAGCGTTTCGCATTCTCCTCTCAATTGTGCTTCCTCCTGTATACTCTTTTGAGCGAGTTGCACCGATGGATTAGTGCTATGAGCGTGTGTAGTTCTGAAACATTCTTAAAAGTTGGAGTTTTGATTCCTGAACTTTCCATTCAAGAACGAGCTGTAGATTTCTACCTGGAATTGTTGAGAAAAAGTCAGGTTAGTCATTTATTCTGTCATTTATGCATTGAACATTTTCAAGTTAGCCATGTGAAATGTAGCATATTTAAAATCTATACTTTCCAAAATATTATTTCAGCTTGATGAAAATATTCCGTGCGACGGTCTAGAGAAATGCATCATATCTTTTCAAAACTTTTACACTGTAAACTTGAGCGAAGAGCCAATGGAACCTGGAACAATGGTTTCCGATTTATGTCTTGCCTCAGCTGCTGCTAGTGACTGTATTATAATTGATGTGTCCAGGCTTTTAGCGATGCTGAAGGTAAATCAGTTTTGCATATTTGACATCTTGACTTCGTCAAATTATGAAATGCATGCTCTGCGCTTTTTAAGAAAAATGTATTCATAACTTTTATTTTTATCTCAGAAGACGGAGAAGGACTCAAATATGACAGCTTTGCTGCAAGACATCAAAGCTATTGGAGAATCTCTTCGGCAGCTTTCAAAGAGGACTCGCCGGTATTTGCCAGATCCACCTAAGCAACCTTCAGTTTCTAGTAAACTACAGTCGCAGTTACTGAACGACTCTGTTACGTTAGCTAAAGTTGTAAAAATACTACAGGAAACTTGTAAGCAAGCAGTTCGTCACGCTGGAATGCTGACAGGTAAAAATTTTGCTATTTTTAAAAAATACAAGTGTCATTAATCATTAAGTATGAGTGTCTAATGGTACTTATTATAAGGATCAGGAAACGAAGGAATATCCAGTAGCAAAGTGGAAGAGTTCCTACAAGCAGCAATGGATAAATGCGATAGTCACGTGGAAGGTGCCGGAGGCATCAAGGAGGTGATTAAAGAGTGGTTAACAACATCACTCATGACTATGACTGATTTAGCGCAAGTAGTCAATGAAGCGCCGATGGCACCTAAAGATAAAGTAGGTTTCTTCTATAACGAATGACGTGTGTAAATTATGTAAAAACGTCGTATTTTATAATTATCATTAATTCATTTCATAGCCTCCCACGCCTCTGTCAATAAGGGCACAAACAGTGAAAGCAGAATTAGACCAAACTCGCAACTTAAGGATACAGTTAGAAGATAAAGAAGCTTCAATCAAGGTAAAGATTAATTTTGCTGTCGGTGCGTATTGATATTTGTGTCAGTTTGGAAATAATAGGCTATTTTTACTCATATAATGTCACAGGAACTTAGAAAAGCTTTGCGGGCAAAGCAAGATGAATTGAGTGAAGCGACAATTCGAAAGGAGTTGGCTGAAAAGAAACTCTCAAACGCAACTAAAGATAATGAAATGTCAATTGAGAAATTAACGGTATGTCGTTTTTGCCAACTTACAATTAATAGTTTTCTATAAGTTTTTGAACTAACGTTTGACGCTTGTTCGTTATTGTATTGAAATGAGCAGAGGAAATTGGAAGACGTTCAAAGCATGCTAACGAGGAAAGAACGTGAATTCCAAGCCACACTTGAACACTTCCAATCAGACATTGAAAGCTTGGAATCTGAAAGAGGGGAACTTAAAGAAAAACTTATGTCTGTCTCAAAGATCAGACTGTTGGAAGGACTTTCACGTAGTCCAGGTATGCATTGCATTGTGCATGAAAAAGTAGTCCGTTTTCAAATTTTATACTGATTGTATTGGAAACATTATTTGTAGCGTCAACCCCACTACAGTCTCCCATTCATGGTGTACAATCAAGCGTACAAGCAAACACCGCTGTAATCGGTGCTGGAACTGGACCAGCGTCTGAAGGATTGATTGAATACACACGTCACCTTCAGAGGGAACTTTGGAGGATGAGATCCCAGAAAGTTGTTGAAAATCTTAAAAATTTGCCTCCTTTGGAGCTTCCCAAGAAGTCAGACGATTCTATTAAACAACTTGAACATGAGCTTTCAGACCTCAGAACGGTATTTTTTTAAAAAACTTTTGCTTTGGTATGATTTCCATAAATACGTTTTTTTAAATTTTATTCGTTGAACATTAAAAAATAGGCTTGGACGAGAAATATTTGTGATGCCCTGAAAATATCGTTTAACTCATCACTAAATGCGTCACGCAAAGAATTCCTTCTGAATGAGAAACAACGCCAAAAACTTGAGCTAGCTAAGAGAATGGCAGAGTTGAAGCACAAAGTCGCGTTGGTACAATCTGAGAGAAAAGCTGGCGGTGTGAAAAGAGCTGACTTTGCCACTTTTGCATCGAATAAACCATCCAAAGTAAGTATACGTTGTAATCAACACAAACTGAAAAATAACGATAACCCATAAAATTCCAATCTAAAATGCTTTTCATTGCAGGATGCCGACAATGACTTCCGTAAAGTGGGAACCATAAAATTTCCTGGCTGGGAGAAGAGTAAGGAAGAACCTCAAAAAGTTATGTTATCTGGAGAACAGCTTCAACGAATTCATCAACTGCTGAGTCCACTGGCATAATCTAATCAAGCTTCTCGTATGATCTACTGTTAAATATTATAATAAGTATAAATGCACTGATTACTGAACACTTGTTCGTTATAATTTACAATAGTATGAATATTTGCGATTGCAGCTTATGGCCTAAATATCTTTGTAAAGTATACTTATGCGATGCGTAATATTTTGGGAACATTAATGTGTAAAGTTATAAAATTAATGTTGTATTATGGTACATATTTAATTCATTTAAATTATCTTATCGCTCATGTATAAAATGATCCGATTTACGACTTCCAAAATAATAAATCTTAACTTAATTATTCAAAATGCTCGACTTATTCACATGTAAAACTATATGTACATGGGACAATACAATTAATCTGATAACGCGTCGACAATTGCTCATTCAAAACCAACAGCATAGCATAACTAATTCTTAGGTAGTTCGTTGAAACTTGCCACCTCCACGTCCACCATGATGACCATGAGGACCACCACCACCTCGGCCTCTTCCACCGCCCCCTCCTCCACCACCACCAGGATTAGAACCAAGACCTGGTCGACCAGTCAAACCACCTCCTGCAAATGGGAAACAATACTAAGAGTTAAACGCTAATCGGGTATTGCATTACGTAATATGTCCCGATAACTGCACAAAAATACTTACCACGTCCACCTCCTCTTCCACGACCACCACCACCACCACGTCCACCGCGGAAATCTCTACGTCCTCGATTACCACCACCAGAATTCTCCTCTTCTTTCACCATGTCAATTACTTCATCAGGGATTCTGAGATATTTGATGTTAGTTCCACGGATGTAACACTCGGGCATCCTCCAAAACTTATCTCCGTCCTGATTAGTTGCGTAATAAAGAAATCAACATTTACGTAACTTAATTCTAGGGTCATGTCAACATAAAATGAAAACCATTTAACCTTTATCACTCACCCTAGAGGTACAGATCACATCTCTGAGACAAATGTTCATCCAACCATCGCAAGCCTGAAGATGCCCGTTGTATGTTTCTCCATTCTTCAGTTCAACAAGCTGTAAACAACGCAAACCAAAACATTAGCTCAGATAAGCCATAACCTCAACAAAACACTTTGCTTCGTTTGAATTAATTGACATTCAACAACTTTTAAACTGAACTTACCATAGGCATGTACTGCGCAGCCCGCAGAAGCGATAAGGGTAACATTTCTTTCAGTTGTTTGTCAACCAAAGTACTGGGTATTTATCGCAGAACTTAACTGTACAGAGATGTGTCAAGTTTCAGACTTGCAGTACAACTAGTACGTAACTACCTAACCTCCTGTTTTTAATGCATCTACTTGTCCTCAAATCTTAAATTCGTTACTATTTTTATTTAAACTTGAAAGTTTATACGCTTTGAAACATTAATGCACTCTAGAAACATTAATCGACATCATCGCATAATCATATGATTTCATACTTTAACAACAAGCCTTCTTCCTTCCGTCCGGCTGCTGTTGGACAGCCAAACTTGTAAACAAACCAAATATTCCCAGCCCGCCTACAATTCCATTTTCGGGGTTTTATGCAACAACTGAATGATTATCTTAATGACGTCGGTAGACAATCGTTTCGTGCGTGCATCAATTCGACATTCGATGGAAAAGTAAGTATTCAGTATTGCAAGAATACCTACTCTTATGGAAAAGACGTAGGTTGAACGTTGAACAACTTTTTGACGTTTCTTTTGCCCTTGGAACATGAGATGTTACATTGTGCCCCTCAATTAGCATTACATTATGTGCGGTAGATCAGATTCAGCTTCAGATAGAAACACTGAAACACAGTTTTCATTAGAAATTCGCATCCCCAAATCATCCCCCTAACTTTAAAATCTTCCCTACCTGAAAATCTCAAGTGTGTAGTGCAGAAATGCATGAGAATTTGAGTGAAATGGTATCGAAACTACCATACTCTCATTTCCTTCTCTGGCCGGCATGTGTTGGTGAAGCATTTATGAGATGTCTCAAAAATGGGCTGTAGTGATCTTTAGCTAAGCGGCGCTTAAGAGAAGCAACTTTTGAGACGAAATCCGGCATGCACTCAATTTTCCTCGTAACCCCTCAGCATTCGTGAATGCGTGTAAGCAAGCATGTAAGCGTGGAAAATTTGTGAGCGGTGAGTTGGCAGGTTTATCAGAGAGCAACGAGGTGGGAGGCATGAGGTGCGGCTATTTTAAGTCACTTTCAACCAAGTGAATAGACAGTCATTTCTGCCTACATCTCAGTCCTTTCCACTCAGACTCGGCGAAGAGTTAACTTGTTGTGTCGACTGGGTATTTTTTGTGAATTTTAAAAATCAATCAAAATGGTAAGTTAAAATTACTTTGTTAATTTAATTATGGTAGTAAATGTTTGTTGAAGGTAGGTCACGGTAATTTGAGGAGGATTAGATAATTTTTGTAGTGAAATTAGTGAGGTTTTGAGGGGCTGTGAAAAAGAGTTTTAGAAGTGGTGTGATGTCAGCACACCATACGGTCGTTTGAAATAGTGAATCATCATCATGCATGCAGTACAGTGTGGTGGTAGGTACATGCTAAAAAGGCATGCATTACATAAGCATACGCCATTTATGAG
This sequence comes from Entomobrya cf. arborea Gr-Col-00668, assembly GCA_034699025.1. Taxonomy (NCBI): domain Eukaryota; kingdom Metazoa; phylum Arthropoda; class Collembola; order Entomobryomorpha; family Entomobryidae; genus Entomobrya; species Entomobrya cf. arborea Gr-Col-00668. The sequence continues at coordinate 6,194 of JAQIWN010002175.1, read as the reverse complement.
AATACGGATGTGATCTAATTGTTCGGAAATTATGTAGTTGAAAGTTAAGGGTTGAAGAGTGGTTTTTGACGTAAACGTAGAACTGTCCTTTGCTATTTTGGCAGATTATTAAGATGACCTAGTTTTTTGAAGGGGAAAGTCAACCCCCCTAATTAGGCTTAGGGCTTAGACACTTAATTGATCATGGGTAATTTAATTGATTGGGAAGCAATTAAGAGACTGCTAGTATGATTGAGCTGTTTTGTCTTTAGGATTATGATAAAGTGAATTAATGAATGTTGAGTAAGGTTATGATGATTTGGGTTGGTTGAAGTAACACTTTGTTTTATCAATTTGACAGGTAAACTTTACCGTAGACGAGATCCGTCGGATGATGGACAAAAAGCGGAACATCCGTAATATGTCCGTCATTGCGCACGTTGATCATGGAAAATCAACTTTGACTGACTCTTTGGTGTCGAAGGCTGGTATCATTGCTGGTGCCAAGGCCGGTGAAGCTCGGTTTACTGACACCCGTCAGGATGAACAAGATCGTTGTATTACTATCAAGTCAACGTAAGTCCTCTTTCCACGATTGAGAGTAATAGGTGATGTCGTATATGACAATTTTTGTGGGTGGAATGATAAGAATGTTAATTTTGACTTGTTTGCAGGGCCATCTCCATGTACTTCGAGCTTGAGGACAGGGATTTGGTCTTCATCACCAACCCAGAACAGCGTGATCTTGATAGTAAAGGTTTCTTGATCAATCTTATCGATTCACCTGGGCACGTCGATTTCTCCAGTGAAGTAACAGCTGCTCTTCGTGTCACTGACGGAGCTCTTGTCGTTGTCGACTGTGTGTCTGGTAAGTAATACGTTAAAGACAACTAATCCTTTTACATAGACTTTTACATGATGATTGTTCATCACAGACCTGTTCTGATAAATAATGACGATATTTAGAACGGCCATCTGACTGCTTAACTTAACTTTTAAGTTTGTGGGCTCTTAGAACTTTTACAGTTAATATTGTTTGAGAACTAACGTTAAATTATTTTTTGAAACATCAAACAGGTGTCTGTGTCCAAACTGAAACTGTACTTCGTCAAGCCATCGCTGAAAGGATCAAGCCTATTCTTTTCATGAACAAGATGGACCGTGCTCTTCTGGAACTTCAATTGGAACAAGAAGATCTGTTCCAGACTTTCCAGCGTATTGTGGAAAACGTCAACGTCATCATCGCCACTTACAATGACGATTCCGGTCCCATGGGAGAAGTTCGTGTTGATCCTTCCAAGGGTAGTGTTGGGTTTGGCTCAGGTCTCCACGGATGGGCTTTCACTCTGAAACAGTTTTCTGAGATGTATGCCGACAAGTTCAAGATTGACGTCAACAAACTTATGCCCCGTCTTTGGGGAGACAGTTTCTTCAATCCTACAACCAAGAAATGGAACAAGACAAAGGACGCTGACAACAAGCGTTCATTCAACATGTACGTTTTGGATCCTATTTACAAAGTATTCGATGCCATCATGAACTACAAGAAAGATATGGTCGAGACTCTTTTGGATAAGCTGAAAATTGACTTGAGACCTGAAGATAAGGAAAAGGATGGAAAGCAGCTTTTGAAGGTTGTAATGAGGACTTGGTTGCCAGCTGGAGAGACTTTGCTTCAGATGATTGCCATTCATCTTCCATCCCCCGTGACAGCTCAGAAGTACCGTATGGAAATGTTGTACGAAGGACCACATGATGATGAGGCTGCTATTGGTGTTAAGGTAATTTTAATACTTTTACACACTTTTAAGACGTGTTGCATGTTAGGCTAGTACTCAAGTTGCTTTATGTTAACTACATATTACTATTATGCTTTGCTTTATGATGATATACGTCTGAATGTCCGACAGTCTCTGATTTCGGAACTCTGTTTTGTGCCACATTCATGTGGTAGTTTATGCGAGGTCCCACTGCTGGAGTCCGAAAGGGCTGAACCCACTGGCAGTGAGTATCTACAGAGAAAGTGTGGATATATAATCAGAATAGTCTGAATTTTTATTGCAAATAGAAAATGTATTGTTTTTTCTTTGCTCATGATCTAATTTATTTCAACTTCTTTGATTTCTTTAATTTTAGACCTGCAACCCTGACGCCCCCTTGATGATGTACATCTCAAAGATGGTACCCACATCTGACAAGGGTCGTTTCTACGCCTTTGGACGTGTTTTCTCTGGAAGGGTCGCCACTGGCATGAAGGCACGTATCATGGGACCTAACTACACTCCAGGAAAGAAGGAAGATCTTGCTGAGAAGGCTATCCAGCGAACAATCTTGATGATGGGAAGATACGTCGAAGCTATTGAAGACGTTCCTTGCGGTAACATCTGTGGTCTTGTCGGTGTCGATCAGTTCCTTGTTAAGACCGGTACTATTACCACCTTCAAGGATGCCCACAACATGAAGGTCATGAAGTTCAGTGTGTCACCTGTCGTGCGTGTCGCCGTTGAGCCCAAGAACCCTGCTGACTTGCCAAAACTTGTAGAAGGTTTGAAGCGTTTGGCCAAGTCCGATCCTATGGTACAATGTCTCATTGAAGAGTCTGGAGAGCACATTGTTGCCGGAGCTGGTGAATTGCATTTGGAAATTTGCCTCAAGGATTTGGAAGATGATCACGCCTGTATCCCAATCAAGAAATCTGATCCCGTTGTATCTTATCGTGAAACTGTGGCTGAGGAGTCTGACCAAACTTGCTTGTCGAAATCACCAAACAAGCACAACCGTCTCTTCATGAGGGCCTGTCCTATGCCTGATGGTCTCGCCGAGGATATTGACAAGGTACATAATCAAATTGACTCCAAAATATATTTCATGCATTTTATAATTGCATTTTTAGCATTTTACATGATGATTGTTCCTCACAGACCTGTTCTGATAATTAATGACGATGTTTAGAACGGCCATCTGACTCCTTAATTTAATCTTAAATTTTAATTAAACTTAAAGAATCGATGTTTGCTAATGAGTGTGATTTTATGTTTAGGGTGATGTCAATCCAAGAGATGACTTCAAGGTTCGTGGTCGTTACTTGGCTGATAAGTATGAATACGACATCACTGAAGCCAGGAAGATCTGGTGCTTCGGACCTGACGGTACTGGACCTAATCTTTTGATCGATTGTACCAAGGGAGTACAATATTTGAACGAAATCAAGGATTCCGTAGTCGCTGGATTCCAGTGGGCTAGCAAAGAGGTATGTGGATATTATTTTAGTGGTTCATAAAATTAATGTCCTTTCGCTACTCCCATTTCGTAATCGGCATCTGCTATGGTGCGAAATGCAAGGCGTTAGGAATAGTAACGCTTACTACATTATGCGCTGGAACGGATTCTTTCTTTGATCCATTTTAGTTCTAAGTGTAGTATACAATCAAGAACGAGCACAATATTGTAGGATAAATTTGAATTTTTGTTCATGTTTTATAATAATTTGATTTGATGTATGTTCTTTAGGGTGTGCTCTGTGAAGAAAACTTGAGAGGAGTCCGCTTCAACATTTATGATGTGACCCTTCATGCTGATGCCATCCATCGTGGTGGTGGTCAAATTATTCCAACTGCTCGTAGATGTTTGTATGCGTGCGCTTTGACCGCTCATCCTAAGTTGATGGAACCTGTCTACCTCTGTGAAATTCAGTGTCCCGAAAACGCCGTCGGTGGAATCTATGGTGTACTCAATAGACGTCGTGGTGTCGTATTCGAAGAACAACAGGTAAAATTGTGAAATAAACTTTTTATCCTAAGTGGAGAGTGGAGTCTTACAAAAATATGTTTGATGCTCATGTTTATATTGATTTGTGTACTTGACAGGTTGCTGGAACCCCTATGTTCGTTGTAAGAGCATACTTGCCAGTAAACGAGTCCTTCGGATTCACCGCTGATTTGAGAAGTAACACTGGTGGTCAGGCATTCCCACAATGTGTATTTGATCATTGGCAAGTCTTCCCCGGTGATCCATTGGAAGCTGGCTCACGTACCTACCAAGTCGTACAGGTGAGAACACAAGCTTTAATAGATTACTACTAATAGTTTTAATGATTAAGTTATCATGGAATGATTTAACTCAATCGCTGAATATTCTGTTTTGTAGGACATTCGTAAGCGTAAGGGCATGAAGGAAGGACTTCCAGACCTAACACAGTATCTGGATAAGATGTAAATGTCGAAGAAATTTGACATAGGAAGTTATTGGAACGCTGAAGAGGGGCCTGACTTCGAGTGTGTTTGTTTGTTTCGGCACAGTTTAATATTCTTTAATAAAATCGTTTCAAATAAATGCCGTGTATTGCATACTGTTTTAATTACATTCAAGGTATATGTCATAATTTTTTGCATAATAATACCGTTTCAACATGTTACATTTTGTTTAAATAATAAGTATATTTTATACAATGAGCTCGTCATTATAAAATGTTTCAAAGGTTATTTTAAAATATTGTAATTTACAAAAAATTATTTAGTTGCAAGCAAACAAGCCATTCGGAAAATCATGGGTTTGTAAATGGAAAGGAATAAGTTTATATTAAAATTGTTTAAATCAAAACTGACTTCCGATTTTTTACTACGTTCATTCCATTAGGCAACATGCTCCAGTCAGATGAATCACTAGCATTTTGAAGTTAAAATGAAACTTTACTTTGGCGTTAGTACATACTACATACTAAGGTTAGGCTAAAACCACCAATCAATCACATGGTCATGATGCATCATAATCTTTAAGATGAATTACTTGAGGCATTCTTAAAACAAGTGATATTTTTCGTCTTTTTTTGGTTATGCACTTTATATCCACGCACTAGGCATTTAAGTTATCGCCAAATTTCGTATGCATTTCCTATCAGACTGGCAGTGACAAGAGTTGGAAAGAAAAACTGGAATCAAGGCAAAATGTTAAAGTAGTTTTTATTTCGTCCGCAGCACTGCACAAATCATTTTGTAATGGTCTCCATCGTTAGTTCACGCCACATCTTCATGTGGATGTCATACAATCAATTATTTTGATGAGTTTGATAGGTGCAGTGTAATATAGTGAGGCTTAAGATTTTTAAATGTCTTAATCTTATCACGAATTCTGGTAAATGACATATAGCATTTATGCTATGCATGTGCAAATCTCATGAATTTATGAAGGTTGAGCTATCAAAGAGGAATCAACATCATTCATATCATATCAATTTTATTTATAGCATCAACTACTGGATCTCTATTTAGAATTTTTGTTAATGAATTTATAAATAGTAAATTATAATTCCTTGATGATCTTTTATTTTTTTAGCCCAGCCACGTTGACTGACGTGTCTATGGCCTATGGTATGCATAGTGCTATAATTTTATCCAGCTATCTATTCCTGTTTACCAAGTTTTGTCCTTGTCACACATTACCCCTATCTTCATGAACTAAATTGCATATCTACAATTGAAAATGGACCCAGTAACATCGCCGTATCACTAAATTTGTTCATTGCATATGCATTATTTATTGGAAATAGCTGTGATGTGACCTCAGTAAATCAGTTGGAGTCCTAACTCCTAACTGTCAACTAAAAACCGTTGAAGAAGTACGTACTTGTTGCACGTGTAGAAATTGTAGTTACATTTACATTACCAACTATTAATGGACACTGTGACTATTGTTTCTTAAAATCATGTCGTTTTTCATAGATCATTCTTAGGTATACACCAGTTCATGCATTCAATGGCTTAATATTTTTTTCTTGTAAAAATATCTCGATAAAAATACATAGAACTTCCCAATTCCCACATTACATAATCTGTTGGTTTTCCATTTTTTGGTTATAAGAATTGATATTTATTCCCATATTACATAATCTGTATTCCCTGCAGATAAAATAGGTTTGTTGAAAGCAATGGGAAATTATGTACCACCAACTTTCCTTGAAACTATCCAAGCTTATAATTTGATTTGAATGTAGCTCATAGGATGAAAATTGTTTGCGTTGGTTGTTTGTTAAACATAAGCTATGCATTATGTGATAGTGCATGATAGGGAACAATTGCTTGCGGTAATCCTCATGATATCGTCACGATGAAGATGATCAACATGATGTCAGCAGTTGTCAGTCACCACAGTTCTCCAACCATTGTCCAAAACCAAAGAAAAACAGCAGCGCAGTGGAAATGTTTTATGCTGCACTCTGC
>JAQIWN010002174.1:0-16962 GCA_034699025.1 Entomobrya cf. arborea Gr-Col-00668 | reverse complement strand
TAGCAATATAAACTACGAGCGAGCTGGTCTCACTCTATCGTGACCAGATTCTCAAATTCAAAGTTGTAAATGTGGTACTGAGTTTGGTTATTGCTGTCCAATGAAAAGTATGTATGAGGCTGATTGCTGCGTTGTCGATGGTGTGTTAAACGTGGTGGTGATGTGATGATGAAATCTAACACATGTAACACCGGTATCAACAACCTGAATGACATTAGTCATGTGAAAAGAACTGTATATTTTTTTTATATATTATGCACATATAAAATGAATGAGTCACGCTTGGATAATAATGTCGAAAAAATTCGTCAAAAAAATTCAGACGTGTATTATAATAATACGAAAGCGAGCAAATACCTATTATGGCATCATGGCAAAGTATTTGGCGGCACGCAAAAACTCAATATTTTGCTGAGAGATTTTACACATGCCTCCTTATTTCATGACATGATGATTATTTTAACAAAAAAAGTGCAACAGGGAATAATAACAATAAAAAATCTGCGACGATGTATTTCCTGTGTTTGCTCAATTCTCTTGCAATTTAAAATAGGCCTTACTAACGACATGACAGTATCATCATCAGTGCAGTGCACTGGCTCCATTGCATATTTTACGCGCATTTGCAAATAAATTCAATAAAAATTTAGCTTCGAGCTGCGAAACGATTGACGCCGCGCTTGTCGCTGTGAAAGAGGCTCAAAGTATTATTAAGCATGAAATGAGTATTCATATAAAAATCGTGTGATTTTATGCATAAAATATGTATATTTTTTTGCAAAATGTGTGTCTCTTTCTATGACTGAACTCTCAGTGATTTACTTAATCTCTTGATTTACCTAATTTTTCTTGTTCTGATTATTTCTGATTTGATCAATTGAGGAAAAGGACCAATTTGCTAAACACAAAAAAATGCTCAGTTTCGTTGGCCGGTCACGTTCTTAAATAGGTAGGATGAAAATTAATCTTAATAAATTTTTACACTAAAATGCTGCCACGTAATGTCCTTCTATTACATGATCCTCATATTCATCATCACCACGACGAACGAAGCAGTAAAGCAAGGACCATTTCATTTACCGCTCATATAAGCACACTGCTATAAATTTTGTAAAAAAAGTTGACATTTTCAATTTAAACGGTGCTCTGCTAATGTAACGCTCTGAAAAGGCAAGTCAAGTCGCGAAAGTGACAGCAGCAGCAGTACCAAAACGAGGAAAGGAAAAAAATATATAAACTGTAACACGGCACGTAGTATCGAAATACTTTTATTTTGTTGACAACCTATTCATTAAAATATGCTCAAGAAAATGATAGGCTGCTGATGAAATGGAGTGAGTTCAGTTGAGTTCACTAGAAAAATACGACGACGGTGACGGTGATTATGAATATGATGATGACGGACTATGCACCATTTCTGGCATTTTAACAGACCATTTGCAGATACAGAGATAAAATGTGTACTGTATTGTGTTTGTTGTTTACTGAAATAATACAGAAAGGAATGTTTAAAGTTTAAATGTCATTTTTCTCATTTCCCAAAATTCTACCTTGTGTCAAAAACAGCAGTAATATCATCCCATTGTTGGGTGGGTGGCGCGACAGTTAATGTTGACAGTTGATTAATTTCGTTCCACGTAAACGTTGCCAGTGAAACAAAGACGTGGGTTGCTTCATAAATAATCATAATGCAATGCCTAATATCATATTATCCCTCGTGTTTTAGATTGGAATATTCTAAACACAGTGACAGTATATAAGGAGAGCCATCATAATTTGTGAGAAAATATGGAAATTCGGGACTCTGCATGAATTGTCTTCCCCTCCCGGTCCATTAACATTATTTCCTTTGTATGCACCTGTAACTCGACTTTTCTCTACAAGTCATCATCTTCACATTTCATTTGTCAATTGTCTTTCATAAAATTGTACAATTACGAATATGCAAATTTAAAGCGCTTTAAATTTTAGCACATTTTTTTTTCTTTGTCGAATTTCGGAACTGGGATAGTGGTCATATATGTGTATAGTATTGAGAAATAATGTGTTTCAACATTGCGTTGATTTGTCATTGACATTCTTTCTTCTTGCGGTGACTAGTGAACAAAATTGTGTCATTTTTTTACCACAAGATATCCGTATGAATATGAATACAAAATAACGATGCAGATTAGATGTGGAAAGTACAACAAGTTTTTAGTGAATTCTTATTTATGAGTGGTTAGCAAAAAATTGCGATATGTATGTACGCATGCATTTGTTTTTATGACAAACAGATTTCATCAACAAGTCGGTTAAATCATCATTGTTAGAATCAAACAAGATTTGATCCAATTACAATGACAGTCCTTTCAGACTAATAGACTTACCGATTTCGGGTGAATGTTTTATTGATTTCCCTCTTTTGATCCTGTCCTTTGTGCAAATGGAGTTTAACGTGTCTATGAAACTTTTTTTAACTGTCACACAATTCTTTCTGTTTTTCTCCTTTTATCAACTTATTCACAAACTGTCAAGTTGTCACTTGTTTCAAATATTCACCAAAGTTAAATCAGACACGCTTTAGTTCAAGCAGTAAATCACTTGTTTCTAGTCCCACAAATTAATTGTTCGCAAATTTGCTCGCTGTAGGCTCTGCAGTTTTCACACTCTACAAATGATAATTAAAAGTACGCGTTAAAATTTGTCGTTTCTACTTCTTTCTCTCAGACTTCACTTTGTCGTCGTTTGACTACAAAAGAGATACCGGGATTATAAATCAATTCACAATGACTTGTGATGATGACTCTTTCATATAAAACTACGATGATAATTATTATTCCAGTTTATGTATTTTACTCACTGCACAAAAATCTCTTTTAAGAGTGCAAGTTACGTAGATACTAAAAAATTCACAAAAATTTGACAGTTCTGGCTATATACTTCTAAAAATGAAAAAATCAACTGAGAAAAACTTGTCTGTTTTGTGTAAAAGTATAAAAAAATCACCTTTCCATCTAAAAACGAGTGTACGTAATAAAATGTGTTGTACTCTTCACTATCGTGGCGAACTGACTCAGCTCTCAGGCTGACTTTCCTTCTCTCTCTCTTTTTTTCTCTCTCTCGTTCGACTTCTCTCTACTACACCACCACCACACACGGTTGGTTCAAAGTATGTACTTTACTTTACTACGTCTCTTTTCTAACTTGAATAAAATTCCCTTCATTACTTGCTTACTATTTTTGTGTGGTGTGTGATCTGAAGTTCAGACTATTTTCCAATGATATTTTCTGTATTTGTTTTTGTTGCTGCTGCTGCTGCACTACTATGGCATTGCTATCTTTTGTGGTTAACGACTCTCTGACTCTAACTTTGAGTAATACACGAGACAAAAATACAAGCACAGAAGTGAATCAGCTCAGAAGAGAGAACTCTCAACATACAAAACATAACAGCCAACGGCAGCAACATCAACATCCCCACCATCATTATATTTTGTCTGTATACCATATAAAATATCTTATACCTTTTTTTCTCATCGTCATCATCAATGTAGAAAATACTATGCAAACGTGTGGAAGCAATCCAACCAAACGAAACCACAGAACACAGGGATTTACTGTTGTACGCAACGCATAAGACATCATCACATCACCATTTCCCATTGCTTTACTACTACGTACGTACAACATGGTCGTTCGTACGTACTATTTTACTACTACAAAATTATTCTCCATTACTACACAACATGATCCTCCACAACACACACCATCACCATCACATTCATGCAGAAGAAGAAGAAGAAAAGTTAGAAACAAAAGTTATTCTTATGAAGTTTTGAACGTAGTAAAAAATGTGATGGGCATGGGGAACACATTATTTTACACACCAGTCATAATCCATACTACTACACACAGTCAAAGCCAACCACCATCATCATCAATATCTTCGCATCCATCGGGTTTAACTTTGCCATGATTAAGTGCGCTGCTAAAAGACATAAGGTTACTGAGCTGCTCTAAAGTTGTGTATATATGTAACGTTGGAGAAAATGGAGAACGAACGAAGTCACAAGTCACCAACGTTGCTGAAAAAATGTCAAAAATGCATTCATCTAAATTAATTTAAGATTTTTAAACAATAATCGTAGTTATAGAAACCATCATGATTCAAATCGAACTGTACTTTCATTCATGAACAATTAATACGGTAAAATGTCAAATGAGTTTTATGATTGGAATTCTTAAATGGATTTTTGGAATAATGAGTGGCTAATATTTTTTTTATTACAACGCTTAATTTGTAGAAGAATTGTAAAATATTGTATTATTTAAATATTTTAAATTGAAGAATTAATCGCTGCTTGAATCTTTACGCACTTTAATTTTTACGGACACGCAGACATACTTGCTAAACTCTAAACCAAGTCATCCAGCTTTCCGCTATTATGCTAAAGTTTTGAAGTTAGAAAAGAGAAGAGGAAACAGGAAAGCAAAGCAGCAGCAGCGCTCAAGAGGACAAAAATCTCTCAATCACAAAAGGCTTGCAAGAAAAGTGCACGGGAGGACGATGGAACGAATGAATGCAGAGACGGAAAAGAAATGGCAGGACTTAGCAGCACCAGCCGTGCGTGTAGCCATATATGTGTATAATGCAGTATGCTATGCCATTATGAAATGTGTAGTTGTTTAAAAAATAATATGCAAGTTTTATATAAAGCAGCAACATCAGATACAACAGCAGATTTTTGATGAAGAGCAACGTTTAAAAAACTAAACACAACCGAGAAGATATTTGAAGTAATTCACTTGCAGTGCGTAGTTCTATAATATGTATGTCCGTATTTTGTATGTTTGCAAATGTAATATGTATGTAATATCGGCAGTTTTTTTTGCCTCTTGTTCGTTGAATCCAAATTCAAGAGGAGGTGGATAGTGGATGGATTTTCTTCTTTTCGTCTTATTTTTGGCTTGTGTATGAATGCACATCCCATGAGTTTCAAAACCTATGATGTGTTGGTGGGGGTGAAATGGATGGATGTGATGAGATGATGATGATGCTGGTGGTGTGGTATGGTATTTCGGATGAGATAACGTTCTTTTCTTAGAGTTTTTTTGCTGGTTTGTTGCTTGATGTGAGCAGATCGAGAAGGATGAAAACAAAGTCATTCTTCTTCTAAATGTGGTATCCAACAACATGTATGTACGGTGGCGACGACGGTACAATGTTGTACCCTATATCCATGTCTTCAAACCTAACTTGAAACATTATGTGTGCACTTTTGTACCTTTATTTGTAGTGAAGTGAAGGTGGTGGTGGTATATTACCTCCTCTTCTGACTTTACTCACACCACCTTATACCGTACCGACCGAGCCGCAGAAAATGTAAAAAAGGCTTCATCTCTTTTTTACAAGTTTTTCTACTTAGATATTTTACTTGAGAGGTCTCAACTCTCTTGTTTGATAGGGAGCTTTGAGTGTATGCTTGGTGGTACTTGAGGAGTGCAGAATATTTAGAAGGCAAAAAAAGAACACCAGCAGCGGCCAGAGGCATCGGGACATCACAAAATAGCAATAGTGGTGGTGGCAGAGAGCAGAAGCAGAGCAGCATGAATCTGCTTGTATTATGGCTTTATCGTCATCTCCATCATATCATCATCATCCCTTCAGGAATATGCAGTAGAGAAAATCGGGGATATTGGATTTAAAGATGAAAATCATGATCAGTCAGTATCATGTATCTTTTTTTACATATTATTTAGATGCTGGATGCAGTAAACTTCTCTTCGGTATAACATTTGGATCATACTTTTTGTAATTTCCCGATGTAAGAAAAATGCAAATATCTCAGCATTCAAAATAAGCAATAGGCACGAGAAAACGTTAGACAAACATGAAAAGTTGAAGTAAATACAAATGAGAATACTTAAATAGAACATCAGAAAACTCGAAGACTTGCATTTTGCATTCGTCTCATAAAACTTTGTTTGCGCACGGAAAAATACGGAATGAAAGAAAAAAAAGGTAGAAATGGACGAGAAGAGCAATAAGATGCGTTGTTTGTATTTGCTGTTTGTATTGTGGAAATGACGGGGGAGGAGGTGGTGGATTTAGGATGAGCCGCACAAAAAATATCCATTTAAGTAGCTTGATTCGTTACCATACGGGGCTACAGTACGCTTTTAACATGCACGCTGGATATGGGATGGATGGAATAAGAGGCGCTGTATTTTTAAAACGAAGCTTATCTGAGTGGTGTGGTATGCGGTATGCGCCTGCAAAAAACTGCATTCTTATTTTGTCCCGAAGCCTTGGACTTGAATTCGAGACATTGTAAGAAAGAATAAATATGTATGCAAGCAGCAAGTAGAAAATGCAGTGCTGGTCGGCTAATTTGTATATACTTTTTGGATTGAATTTTAATGGAACGTTAACATGCCATTTTATTTTGTGCGTACCTACATAGTTTGATGGCTTTTCGCCGTCATCATCATCACAATTAACTGTTACTGATTCTCTGTCATGTCGGGATCGAAAAGAATGCACTACTCATTTGAATAAGTTTGCTTTGAAATAAATAAAAAGCTTTCCTTAATGACATGTGTTTAAGTTACAAATGGGATGAGTGCATATAAAAATTTAGTTTTGGTATTTTGCAAGTAAATATTTTGAATACATAGCTGATACTACAGTAGCAGTTATTTTTTTTAAATAACACAAAAGGTAGTGAAGTGGACTGCAAACTGAATACTAAATTCTTTGTCTCCCACCTTTTCGTTTTTTTACTCCTTCATACCTTCTTGCTTATTTACTAAGAAGACATTGAAAACTGAAAAGACATTCCACGAAAATATGGACATACCATCTGTAAGCTTGTAAAAATCTCTTTCTTTTTTGCATGCTCTTGGCTCAATGCTTTTGTCAAAACTGTATACTTTTTCCATCTCCTCAATCACTTTTGAAAATTGTGAATTCGTGATTTTTGGACAACAAATACAAAATAATGTGCCCGAATGCCACTGCCATGTACATCCATTTTCATTTATATTTTTTTAAATTGAGAAACAGCAAAGAATTTGTACATTCACTTTTTAGCACATAGAACACCTCTGCAGCAGAAATTCAGAAAAAATATTAATGTTAACAGTAGACAGGCAACAAATCTTAAGACGGTAAATAAAAGGAAAACCCAGCGAGCAAATCCAAGAAAATGGCCCAACCCAGCCAGCCAGGCAGCACCGAGAGCAAACACAGCTTGCTCACTTTGAATGATCATCATGAAAGGTACATCTCTCTCTCCTTTGAACAAAAATCCGTATTCGGTATGTTCACATGATTATATTGCATTGCACTGGTATTGGTAACAGCCGTAACAACTCAACAGTAAAATCAAACTCTGTTGTAAAAGTTGTAGTAGTAATAAAAGAGCGAACACATTTTATCGATATTTTCCTAAATCTTTCAAGATGATGAAGAAGAAAAAGAAGAGAAACTTTGAAAAAATCGTGATGGCAAACATGACGATGATGATATTTGGTGGTAGTGGTGTCGTGATGCTAATGGTAGCTTCAAATGAGCGAATATGCTGTCGTCTTGCATGCTAAAAGTCGTAAATGAGCTAAAGAAGTTACTCAAGACGAAAAATCATAGCCACACGAAAAAAAGAATTCTTGTTGTGGGAGTACGTGGTTTGCAGCAAAAAGATAGCGTACACAAAAAAACGAGCGAGAGCTCATCTTTTTTAAACAATTTTTTGTTCATCATCAATCGTCGTCGTTACTTTGTTTTTTAGAATGCATAATGCCTAAAATCATAATTTGTGCATGTAATGCACTTCACTCTACTAACTTCAGCTCATGATGATCATCGCTTACACTGAAACTGACTTGAGTCAGTTTTTTTAATGCGGTAAGTATTTAAACCGTGTTCAATGTGCTTATTTGTAACGAATTCTTTAGCAGCTTTTTTAGCTCCCTAAGTAATAGTCTTTCCATTTTTTGGTAGTTCTACTAGCTACCAGAAAAGTTATTATTATGCAGTTGATATGCAAAGCATGTGTGCATCTCACACACCATCATAATTATCATCGTCAAAATCTTTATCATCATCATAGAAGTTTTCCTCAGTCAGCTAGTCAGAGTGCAATAGCATTTCAAAATTTTGTTTGAAAGTTTTTCAGCGTATATCGGGATTTGCAGAAAAGGGAATACTGAAAATTTTCCTCTTTGGTATACAAAAAAACTATCCAACTATCTTGACTTTTCACAGAAAGGAAGAGTTAACTAACCAAATTGAAATCTTGTAGAAAATGGGAGATGAGTATAATAAACAGGATGTCAAATTGTCGAAGTAGAATGGAAACCACTCTGTCCATGGAAATGAAAGGCGAAGATTCAACGCAGTCGAATAGCCTTGCCTTTTAACATAAAACGAACGTAGAGCGGAAAGAAGATTGTGCGACATTACTTCTGTGTAGATATTCTTGGAAATTTCTGGCAAGCAAAACTGACAGTCTGTGTAAAATGTAAGCAAGCGAGAAGTAAACATAATATACTTAGGTTGTAATAGGAAGGAAGGCAGTTTAAAAGGCCGCTGCTGCGAAGAATGTGAGAAGATGAGAAGTGAAAGAGATGGAAAAAGAGGGACGATGATGAGGTGATGGTGGTGCCGGTTGGTGTGGCATGGTGTACAGGACATTTTATTCAATCTTCCTTGCTTGCTTCTGCCTTTTTGACTTGAGAATTTATTCGGATATTTTACTTTTAGTAGTCTGTCCGTAGTCCCTATATAAATGTACTTTTTTTTCTGTATAGTGTGTAAACTTGCTCGTTTGTAAGTTTTTTTCTTTTGTAAAAGTCCAGTAAAAAGAGCATACATGCTTGGTTGGCAATTGCATACTAGCATGCAAGCAAGCGCCTCTTCAAGATGAATGACTGACTTTTAGAAAATACAACAAGAACGGCACGGGAACGACATGAAACATGTATGCAAGTTATGCATACGCGGGGAATGCCCCCGACTCATGCTTTCAACTTTTTCTTGGGATGCTCATTTCTGTGGCGTTTTGTTTGTTGTACAGAGAGCTGGTAGATGTATTACATCGCGAGTCATAGTAAACCGGAGAAATAAGAAGTAGTAATGTTCAAATACAAATGATGGGGCATTTATTCACGTACCATGTTTAATGGGGATTTCTTTGTGGGGGAAGAATGATCATGATGAAAGGTAAGGTGAGTCAAATGGAGCATTCGCATGCACCAAAAAAAGATTCTACCCTGGTGCGGTGGCGTTACGCTACCTATGCTACTCCTGTCTGTCGTTTATATGTGCATATATCATTGTGCATTAGTACAGAGTCACAGTCAAGTAAAATAGGAAAAGAAGAGGAAACAAAAGTGAAGGAGGAAGTACACCAAACTTGGTAAAATGGAGAAGTAGGCGGAAAGGAGAGCCAAACAAGCCTTTTTACTAAACACCAAAAAATCAAAAGTGAGTTAGGCGGAAACAGGATAACTCCAGCTAAAAAGAAGAAGGGTAAATTTGAATGTGATACGATACGGGGTGCATGTGTAGAAAATGAATAAACAAGTAATATTATGTAGACATGTGAAGTTGAGTCGGGTGTATATGAAATGTACCAAAAAAAATTATACATTTTAATAATGAATTAGAGGGAGGAGAGGAATAGGGAAGCCTTAGTTGGTTACTTGGTTTTTACTTTTTTCATTCATCGCCCAGATCAGCAGATCAAATGAAATAGATAACCGTGTATACTCACAACAATCAACCTTTTATGAAATCTTAGATTTGATTCAAACGAAACATGCATGGTTAACAAATGGAAACCACTGTACCTAAAGTTTAATGGTGATGTTAATGATAATCATGATTATTTAAGAAAAAGCTAAAGGTGATATTTTGTATTGTACTGTACTAGTAGGTAGTACAAATGGTATAAATGGTGTAGAAAGAAACTTAGCAGAAGGCTAGTTAAAACTGACCTGAGCTGCTACTGATGATTTGAGAAACCATTTATTATCCCACCATCATCCTATCAGTATCATATCACTTATCTATTTCAAAAAATATCAGCTTTTCAAGCCCTAATCTAAACGAATTATTACCAAGCCACTAACTAAAATGCTTGTAACTTTTGTAACGCCAAGTCTCAGCGCAAGAATCACAAACTCCTCAAGTACATCAGTAAAGAATAGTATCAATTATGTTTAATATGTAGAATTCATAGATGAAACAAAACGTAGAGCAGAATACCCGAAAATAGGAGAGAAATTCATGCTATTTAATTATTTTTTGCAGTGAGCACACATGGGTAATAATGGCTAGCTCAAATCAAACTACCTTGTGCTGACAGAGTAACTAACGAAGCTTGTGTACTTTAAACACTACCTATTTACTTACTCGCTACCAGCAAATTTGAAACGTAGCATCAGCATCATCATCAGCAGCAGCAGTGGAACAATATATTACACCGCACAATTCTTTGCAAAAAATTTCATCAAATTCATCGTACTTTTTGAAGCAGTAGCCATGTCATGTATGCATTATATACCTACATATATTTTTGAAATTATTTTCAAGTTAAGACACAGACAGGCAGGGATGTTCGTATACTGAGGAACAGGCGAAAAATGCGATTTTTTACACGTTCATTGTTGGGACAAAAGAGAGAGAGAGGAAATGATGTAGATGTGTACTGTATGTAAGAACAGTAAGTAGAGTGAGATAACACAAAAAAAACCTTATACAACACAGAATGCATATTATTCAACATATTATTTTGTGTAAAGTGCATTATTATTACATCTTTTGTCTATCTATTATATTAAAGTGTATTACTTGCTTGTTTTTTATATTTAGATTTTTTTGGTGTTATTATCATGCATTCATATGTACGTATGTTATGCTATAATCTGTGCTTGTTCTTCTTTCTATTCTCTATACTTGGTTTTCTTAGAAAATTGCTCGTTTGTTTTTTTCTCTCTGTGTGTATCTTCTTTATATTTAAGGAGATAATAATAATAATAAGACACTAACCACACAGAACAGACAAACTTCAAACTTTCATTGTGTATTTAGTGTACCTACTCTGTACTGCTACTTACAGCGTCACAACAACAGACTTTCAGTCAGCAACAGAGGATTTTAAAAACTAATATCACGATTTTATGAAAGAGCAAAAAAACTTAGTGATGATAATAAAATGTAGGTATTTATGAGTGAGTGCACAGAACATAAAAAAATGTTATCCTCCAAAATAAGTCGTTGTGTACCTACATAATTTAAGTTGCAAGGCAATGACTTGTTAAACTATTGTATTGAATTGGGGATGCATGGAGGGTTTTTGCTATCGTATCGTACCGTCGTTGACTAAAATCATACTACAAGATTCACAGATTAACAATAAGATCAATCCTCTTAAAATGGTGTATATTATAAATAAATACCACAAGCACTGACTCTCTGACTATTACACAAGATTGTAAACAATAAGCGTGTAATCAAGCACATTTTCATTGTTGTGGTGAGAGCCAAGTTCACATCACAACAGCAAAGAAGTTTCTTTCATAAAAAACTATGAATACTAAAGTAGCGAAAATATTTTAGTAAGTTTTTTTTTTACAAAATGTGGTTTCCTGGAAAAGTGCATGTTATTTATTGGAATTATTCACGTCAACCACTTTTCATCCGGACAGACACACATACCAAAAATCAAGATTGAGTTGTAAATTAGACGGCTTTTACAGACAGGAATTGTCTAATTTGTATATTGGTATCAGTCGGTATGTATATTCATGCAAGTATGTAGTAGGCAAGCATTTTTTAGTTAGCCAAAATATGTATCTTCGTCGTCGTGGTAAAAATCATATCAATTTTTTTTTCTTTTTCACAACTCTTTAAAGTTTGACTTTTCCAATCTCACGAAACATCATTGAAAAATATGGCGAGAGAAAAGTGGCAGCTCGGTCATTCTTTCTTTGCATTCTTTTCTTTTGCGGTTTCCCTGCTGAGTGTGTGTGTGCCTGTCATTATTATTCCCGAAATTGTAGGTGGTTGAGTTAGTTATTTGATAGGAACTTTTTTATTCATCTTCTATTTTTTTAAAGTTTAAATAGGCATAAAAAGTTAACCTCTATGCATCCACTAAGCTACTGTTGTTGATTATGCACTTTTGCCTTTGCTTACTTGAGCTTGAGAGCTAGCTGGGGTTTTAAAAATAACGTAGTAATTTTAATGATAATGCATACCCATAATATATTCTCACTTCTTTGGCAAGTGGTTTTGATCATCATCATGGCAATGGCATGCCAAAGGCCAAGAACGTATAACATGTCATCTTTGTATGTGCAAGAAATGAAAGCCTAAAATAACAAGGTGATTGTTGTTAATGGAGCCAATAAAATGTCAGAATTTTTTGTTGTTCCTGTTCAAATTACCGAAAACATATATGTTCAATTTGAATTTAGTTTTTGACTATGCTATTATTATTAATGAATAAATACTAATAGCCAGTAGTTACCAAACCAATAAACTACAAGTGAAAATAGATCACTGATCATACCTTTCTCCCACAAAGCTTAAAGTTAATTAATTTTTGAAAACATATTTATCTATCGTAGTACGATTTGCTTTGAATGAAGTCATTTGTAACCAAGGTATTTCATCTTTAAAAAAACAAAAGTCGACAGAAGAAGTTTCGGCAACATGACTAGATACAAGTAGTATTTCTGACATTCGCTTACCTGTTGTTGGTAGTGGCTTTGTGGCGACTGGTAACTTATGTGAATCTTCTTTCCCATGTGTACTTATACTAAGTTGAGTACATAAAAGCATCGTCATCATATTTTACAAGATATTTGGTTTAGTTATCATTTCATTGCATTTGCGCTATACCACTGCGCTGCTGTTAAAATTTAAAAATGCCTTGTAGTATTTTTTGATACTGATACTGGCGGCGGCGCGGTGGAGGACACCAGAAAAAGATACTTTTGCCCTTACATGGTAAAATCAAATGAAAAATTGTAGTTTTCACCGTATCATCGTCAGACACATATGTAACATATAGCCAAGTAGTATAATAACAAGTGTGGATAAAAGATACAAACAGGGCTATTGTCAAAATCTTAGAGGCACACGACGGATGACGAAGACTTATATACATACTCATACTAATGATGATCTCCATGGAGCAAAGGAATAATAAACTATAAATCCACAGTTTTGGTCAGGAATGTGGAAAAAATTACCTCAACCTGCCGGTAATAATAGTACTTTGTTGTTCAGGTAGGTACTTGGGCATATATGCTTGTATGAATCTAAAGAAACAAATTATAATGCATATATGTACCGATTTTCTGTGATAATATTCGTTCGCTCCCGCACGCTGTTGAATTTTAATATTATATTTGTTATAACAAAAAAGCATAATTCCGTTCGTCGAGGAGACTATTTTGTGAACTTTGTGGTGGTGGTATCATGCTGGCCTACGATAAACTTGAGTATTAAAAGATTGTTATACATATTTGAATTTAAACCAAGTAAGTACAAAGCCCGAGAGCTTTCCCATATTGTCTGCTAACATTACAAAATGTAATACAGTACACAGGTAAGTTTAACAGCAGACGGAGAAAAAGAAAGACGAATTGCACTGACTAAATGTGAAAGATAGTAAACAGCGAAATATCACAAAAAAAGTAAAGTAATCACCATAAAAGCAAAGTTTTTTGGTGGTCGCTCATTTTATCCTGCTGGCTCATGTCTGCCCTGCAATGTTATAATGGGATGTGATATGATATGATAAGAGGTGAGGTGAAGGATGGAAGATGGGTATTTTTTGTTGTCATTCGATTCTACTTGCTTTGTGTTCTGGGACTTTTTCGAATTGTAAAATTGTGTCTTTTTCATAATAAATGTGTAGAATGATATTTAAAGCGGAATCCGCATAACTTATTATCCATTTCCTGTTTTTCCCTCAGGTCTTTTTTCTCTCTCTTAAATGTTAAATGCAGTGCTCGCTCACTGTTTTCCCATTTCTTAAAATGCATATCGTACATTTTAATGTAATACGCCTCCACACATTCCAACTAAAATGTACTGCACTACTTCAACTTAAAACCATTCTGGCTTTTCTTGTATACAGTTTACGTTTCGTTACTTCAGTTTGCTAAGCAATGAGTGATGAAAATGATATTGATAACGAGTATAACGACGATGATGAAGACAAAAAGGTAAACAAAAAAGTTGAACACAGTTTACTTCGCTGAATGTTTTTTAATGAATGCATAGTGAAAAGTACAAAAGTATTGAGTGAGGAAAATAACCGGTCTACTAATTTTCTTTCTATTTATTTCTGCGTCACTATTGGCAATTCAAAGAAGAAGGTTTGTTCGTGGGTGAAAATTTGTATGAATCTTTGGATTGCATCTTCTGCTCCAGTCGATCAAATCAAAGATAAGCGATTGCATTCATATTTATGGAAGCATGGACCATGTATCATTCAAGCCACCCAAAAATATATATCCTACCAATCTCCATACAAAAAAATATCTAAAACATTCAGTCTACACGCACGATTATATATTTTATGATTGCGATTGTTGTTTGTCTGCAAAATAATAAAGTATTTGCCGCCGCCAATGTCGTCACCAAAAAGCAGATCCTGATAGCATCATGCAGTTAAAACACAAGCAAGTTTTATTACCACAAAATAAAAACTTGGTAATGTTTACCAGCCTTTGAACCAACAAATGAATTGTTTTCCCAGCTTCCCCCTTTTTTGCATAGTTTCCTCCAATCAACATTAAACCAGATAATGATATTGCATGTTCGCATAAAGATAACATCTTCACCAAAACTTGTGATTATGAGAGTCATTTTTTTCTATGTATTTTTGTGTTTCGCTACTTTCCGGTTTGGTGTTATCTTTTTAACCGTTTATTTTTTACCAACACTACGTTACATTTTATGGGCGAGTTTACTACTAAATTCGTTGCTCCAGTTGCTAGTCACTCGAATTTCTCAGGAAATTCAGGCCTCAGAGTGTAGTGAAACACGAAAAATTACCAGTGCCGCTGCTCTAGCAAATTTTATGTGATTCATAATTTCATAACGGTGATGTGATATATGGTTTAGCTGTCTTTTGTGAAAGTACACAAACATACAAACA
Source organism: Entomobrya cf. arborea Gr-Col-00668 (assembly GCA_034699025.1). NCBI lineage: Eukaryota > Metazoa > Arthropoda > Collembola > Entomobryomorpha > Entomobryidae > Entomobrya > Entomobrya cf. arborea Gr-Col-00668. Next base: position 1,798 of record JAQIWN010002174.1, on the reverse strand, counting down.
AGTACCTCCACTTTCCACTTCCACTACATCATACCATACCTCACAGTAAAGGTTATATGGCGCTTGCTAGCACTATACGCCAGTGTTTTTGGGAGGAAATGGAGAATAAAACGAATTGCATTATTATCGCTATCACTCCTTCTTATCTTACACGAGTGGAGTGTGGCTTCCTGGAATCCTGCCCTCTGCTTTTATCCGTTTCACACAAACTTCTTCTCTATTCTATCTATTCTCTAGTTTTATGCACGTGTAATCGAAATCTCTTTTCTTCTTTTTTGTTGCCGGTATGATTTTACCTAAAGTAGTAATAGTAATCTGGCTACTATTGCTGCTGGAGGAAGTAGAAGATGCGGATGAAGAATGCAGCTCAGTGTTAGAAAATCACATCAAGTTGTTTTTTTAAAATAACTTTCATGAATGCATAGCAAGTTTTTCCTTTAAAGGAAGCAAAGATGTAATACCCGAAAATTGTAGTGTAGTGATACACTATGCTGGTGGTGCACCTTGAAAAGAAGTTTGACTTGTTTCATCGTTATTGCCATAATCATCGTCATCGCGATTATTACCAAATAGTTGCTCCACCAACTGACTGACTGAATCTGGGGAAGCATAATTTTATCTGTTTGTTCGTATCAACTTGTATAATGAATACCTAAACAATATTTTTGGAAGTGTGTGCTCTATTGCTACCGAACCTCCAAGCTTCTCGTTTACCTTGCCACTTGCCCAGTAATTTTACTTTCTGTGAAATAACTTTTTGGTTTTTGAAGAAGCTATTGATACCGGCTTTGCTTTTTTTGTTGCTTGGTTAATCAAATCTTACATGGTTAGCGCATAAAATGAGTAGAAATTCAATGAATTTAAAACCACTACACTATCATGTCACATTAATCTTTGTGGCGGTATGGCATCGGCAGCAACATAATTTTCCACATTATGATGCCGTCCTCCTGATATTATTATAACAGCATTATCATGATATTATTGCCTTTTTGACTTTTTACACCCGATCTGAAATCTTTTCCAAAGGCTTTTCTTGTAATGTATATAAAATGTTTGATTTCTTTGTTGTGCTGCTGCCATAATAGCAATCTTCATTTTTATATCATTCATTCATGTACTCGCGTCTCATATAATTTAAGAGTTTGTAGGGGAAAAGGAAAACAATCTTGTTAGAGTTTATATGTCTATTAAAACTTGACTTCAGAGTTGCTGGTTTTTTTACAATGTCGTGCCGTGCTATTCTCTGCCGCACGCTTACATAATAATTTTTCCTGTTGTTCAACTACCTTTGTCGAGGGTGTTGGGAGCGGTGTCTTTATTTTCTATCTTCATTGCGCTGCGGCATTCCCCCAAAATATGTACAACATTCAACCAAATTTAGCTTTCAACCAACTTGACATAAATGGAAAAAGGAAAAGAAGCTCAAAGCAGCTTAAAAACAATGCACCTAATAGAGAAACTGGTAAATATGGTCTTTGCTTATTTTGTAGCAGTGCAGTGCAGAGAAGTGGTGGTATTAGTTGCAACCATAAAAATAATAAAAAGTAACCATCTCACCAGCACACCACCAGCTCACACTAGTATTCTCGGTAAAAAGCCACATAATATGACTTTTCCTATTATCAATACTTCCACCACCGTCACATCACAAGTGTAGCAGGAAGGTTGTGAAACAAGATGCATTAGTAATTCTTTCTTTCTACATGTCCTTTTTGGTGATATGATGGTACATGCATGGTGGTGGTGGTGGTAAATGCTAGACAAACAAGAGGAGAAAAAATTAACTTGCTTTATC
>JAQIWN010002173.1:0-16967 GCA_034699025.1 Entomobrya cf. arborea Gr-Col-00668 | reverse complement strand
CTAACATCCTGATCTTTCTTGTGATGCCCATTTCATGCCGGTTTGCCATTTAGTGGACTTGCACCTTCCTCGTAAGTGAAAGGTGAAAAACAGTAGGATAGACCACCAAATTCAAGCAAATAAGTAAAAACATTGATAAGCATCAAGGAAGAAGAATCTTTTTTTTGCGATTCTTAGTACGCTAATTAATCTAATACAATGACAGCCATCAAAAAAATAGAGGAATGGATAAACCCCAGCTGAAAACAGTAAAGGGGAAGTAGTTGAATTGTTTGTATAGGTATTCTAAGAGGTACCCACCAACAGATCCACCATGAAACATAATAACCCTTATGTAATGCCTGCTAGTCAACCAAAACTGCACGACTTCTGGAGTGCAATGAGGAAGTGAGTGACTGCAAGCTACAACCGTAAATTTGGAATGAAACCAGGGAAAAAACTGTAAATGGATGCTACCAACCAGCTTTCTAAAGATCATTTTTATTTTATTAGCTATACTGACTGGATACTAAATATTATTATAGAACGTACTCCATTTATTTTATCTTGTACGTCTGTCATCAGTCATAGTGATAGTGCAATTTAGAAAAAATGGCTTGTAAGTAGTGAAAGGCATATACTTCAGACTCAGGGAAAATTCCACTAAAATAATCATGACAAATGATAAACAACATGCTAGAATAGAGACAGAAGTGTAAGTTGGCCAATTTTGGTGAAAACTATTTTTGATACTCATCAAAACTAAACTCCGCTTCATGTGTCCCTTTTATGCATCCTTGACTTAGCAAACCGGGAAAACGGCGTTTACTTTTTAGTTATACCAATCACTTCAACTAATGTTTATGCTATGGTCAGAAGAATCGGGTAAATTCCGAAAAGGAAAAAATACACTATTTTTCTAATAGTAAGGCAAAAAAAATTAAACGCAATTGTTTTTGGAATATGTATTTTGCGTGTGTGTTTATTGATAAAGCTTATTCCTACAAAAACAAGTTGTTTGGGTGCAGAGAACTTGTTTTCCTTCTGATATCCTATCATATCACAATCTCCATGCTGTAGTTAGGATATTTCTGTCTGAATACTGAAGCATAAACATACAAATCCGGATGGATTTTAGCCTTTTTTGAAAGAAAAAAATCTCCTTACACACAATACCAGCATTTATAAAAGTAAATAAATGTCGTAGTTTATGGCGAAAGTAAATAAATATAAAGGAGGAAAACCTTACAAACCAATGAACTAAAATTGTTGAGTTGAGTGAAAGTGTCTGAATTTGAACGAGCATGTATGCACTTGCTACATCGAATCCTTTCTCTTTCAGATAAAATGCTCCAAGCAAGTAAATGCTGTACACAGGTTGTTTGATCTTGCTTTTAAAAAAGAGATGCTGATGTTATTACACAATTCCGAACAAACCGAACGTTTACTCAAGTAGCGAAAAATATATGCTTACTTTAACTTTAGCTTGGATGGAAAATTATTGAATACAATGTAAAAGACAGACATACAAATGAGTGTACGTAATAAGTATGAAGTACCTTTTTATTTTTAAAATCAAATAATATTAAATTTTCTACTTTTTCTTCATCGTATAGTATACATGTATTCTTTTTTTAAACACACAGTCAAGTGGTGTGAGTTTTTCTGTCGCATGATACCGGTATGATGCGGTCTTAATTGTAAAAGATAGTGGTATGGTGTGTAAGCGCATAAATGTTGCCTGGGAAATGTGTAGAATATTAAATGAGATAAAGCCACTCACTAACAACACAAAAGATTTTTATCTGTTGACTACATAGGATTTTACGTGGAACCGGAAGTAGGACACTGGTATAGTATAGAGTGTTAGTAGAATAGCAGTAGCAACGATGCTGCGTTAGGATATTTTTGATATTGTAGCAGGATGTGTGAGCGTACATAATAAGGGCTGCCTTATTTTAAACACAAATTTATGAAGAAAATATTTTAGTAAGGCCAACGCTTGACGGTTGGGAAAAGTTATTTCTCAAATGCTTATGTATGCGCTAAGATAACTCACTCCCTCGTGAATTCCATAAAAAAAGTTTTCAAGTCGCTAGCGTGTGCGTGATAAAAAGTTCTAGGCATTTTCAATTATTGCAGTAGCAGCAACAGTGAAAATTAATTTATTATTAAATGAATCCGCATTTTTATTCGCAAAAAATATATGTAGGGCTTTTTTATTTAAAGTTAAATTACAATGGTCGATTTTCCATGAGCATGCACTTCTCTATTTATAAAAGCAGCTTTACCAGTAAATGCTTTGAAAAATTAAGGGTCATTACGACTTTCACATTTTCGTGTGTGGGATAACAACATCATCAGTGCCATCGACTATTTTATATTTATGGGGTCCCACGTAAACACTTCATTTATCATCATCAATTTCACTTTTCATTCGGATATGACTTCCAACCAGAACAATAACAAGTCAAGATTATTCGTTATAGATCTATTACACAACTATAAGAAAACCTATTTTTAACTGTGAAAAATTACCAGCAGCATTTTTCATCGAGCTTCTTTAAACCTCGTTAAAATCAGTGTTCACATTACCCGTAACACACTAAAAACCAAATTACTATCATCATATCATCTTTCTTGAACCAATGAATAAACTAGAAAGAAAACCGTAATCCACTCTCGCCTACACTGAATATTTTATATAATCCCTACCTGAAAGCTCTTTTTTTAAAGAAAAAAAAATGAATCAATATTAATGTTTAAAATAAATATAGTAAATTTTCTATGTTGGTAACGATACATAGAAAAGGCGTATTTTTTATTTAAACCGGATGGAAAAATAGAGTCAATAATAACATAGAGCATAACAAATCGTCAGTATTGACTTAAAAACCCTACATACATTTTTTACTGATCGTAAGTGCTACTTAATAATATACATAGATATAAATACATCTATTACGCAACATCTGTGATATATGCTGTCATCATTTAACTAATACTTGTGTAGACAATTTTGCAATATGACATAATCCTTTTCTGTCATTTTTTTGGTCAAGCAATCATTTCTACAATCGCCACAATCATATATTTCTGAAATCCGTTTGTAAGATCTATATGCACTCATGTTCGATAATGGTTTTGTTCTCTATTTGGAGAAATATGATTTCTCTGCCAGAAATATCCTAACAATAACAATTTTCATTTCCATCTCGCAAAGAAAATAATAAACTTGTATCATGATGATGATCAAGCCAACTAGCCTAAGTGTCTAAGTAAATTTCTTAATATACTACCAACCGAATGCCTTATACGATGAGTTCTCAAACATGTACGTGTTTGCAGTCAAGTGGACACTCACTTTAGCAGTCATCACTTCGTTTCCGTTTTCCTCTTTTAAACTCAGGCCACAATCCAAACCAACAAACCTGTAAAAGCAAACGACGGTTTTTTATTACATCGCTCTATGAAGATCCTCTCAACAGCCAAAACGAAATACAAGCGCACAGTAACGATTCCACCAGGTATGCCGTTTGCTGGCGTATTTTAGTGGTGGCGTTGAAGGGAAAGCAGCAGAGAAAACTACAGAGCAACAAGACACTTTCTATTCACAATTCATCTGCCTTCCATGCAGTCAACAACAACAACTTACTTTCTTGCTCTCCTTTCCTCTCTACAAAAAGCTTTCTCTTTCTGTCAATCTGCTACACACACTTTCTCTTTCGCTTTGTCTCTTGACCAGACAGAAAAAAACCAAGCTATCATCATACACAACTCCTCGACATCAAAAATCATAGTCATCATTTGTTTCTCCTCATTTTCGTCTTCGTTTTACAAACCTGTTACAGTGGAAAAAAAACACATTTCTGTTGCCGATTTCTATTATACTTTTTATTACAACTCATTGTTCTTCCTTTGCTGATTGCAAACTTTTTGAGAGTCCTCTTTATTTTTTAAAACACCAATAAACTTTTTTTTAATAAAAGGAGGAAAAATTCAAATATCATCTTCCTTTCTTTCTTTCATTTCATTATTTTTGCTTACTCAACTCTAAATCGAAAAAAGTTTTTTTTTTGTAATTTAAGCCTACTAGCTAAGTTAACAGTCTTGAAAACTAAATAATAGCCCGAAAAGAAAAAAAATAGCCGAAAATAGAAATCAAGGCTTACTGACGTGCAGGCTTGCATTCTTCAAAACGTTTTGTTACACGTAACTTTTCTGTAAAAAAAAAAGTTTAATCTGTCGGGAAACTCAAAGAAAAAGGTGTAGGAACGGCAACCAAAGCGACAACAAAGAAACGAATCAAACACGCCAACACATGCAAAAATCCACATTTTGCGACAAAATCAGCTTCGTTTACCTCGCCTTCCGTTCCACAAAAGAGTATAAAAGTTTGCGTCGGATCTTGTCTGCAAAGAAATTGCAAGATAAAAAAATTTTCATCTCATCTGACCACCAGACCAATTCATGCATTAGCAAATAGACATAAAATATCAAACAAACAAGAATATACTGCGGAGAAGAAACTAAGAAATCCCAAGTGGTCACCGGAAAGGTCTAGTCAAGTCTAAGCACGATCTCAACTTTGCTCTCTTTATTTCAAATCTGCTGAACAAAAATGATCGGTTGTATCTGATATGATGCAATGAGTAAACTTGCATTAGAAGCTAAAGTAAAAAAAATCTTCAGCTAACGATAAGTAGTGAAGTTAAAAGTGGAATTATAAACATTTCATCTGCATTGTATCAACTACAACGTATGTAAAACTGTGAAGAAGATAAAAAAAAACTATACACCCTCTTGTCCTTCTGAAACTTTCATGACAGATTTTAAAACATTTCTTTATGTCTTGTGTTTGCTGTTGTGATGAAAGTGTTGCTAGTAGAAAACCAACTTGAAATTACAAAGAATAAATAAATTTTGGTAAGTAAAAAGTTACCTTTTGTTTTATCTTTTATCTTACATGTAGCATGAAAAGAAATATTACAGTAATAGGCATTCACAAACAATATACATACATATATTTAAAAGGTAAGATGTCTGAGAGGGACACAAGTCAACAAAGATAAGTTTTTTTGTCTCATTGCAATTTCAGCTTTTGCTTACTCAAGAAAAAGTTGAATCATATTTTGCCTGACCTTACTTAACTCAATACACAATCAATCAAAAAAACATTTTTATCCTTTTGTTTGCCCGTCATCCCAATTTTATTCTCATATCACATTGTCTATTTGATTGCATTAGCAATTTAAACTATATAATGGCATATGATAGACGTTCTGTTTATCTTGAATCTTGTTCATTCACGGTCATCGGGTCAAATATTTAATTCATTTTTATTCCCAGTACATAAAGCTAGTTGTTTGCACACGCGTCTACATAATTTGCCTTGCTTCCAAGTACGAAATAGTACAAGTAAAATGAAGTAAAAAGCATGTTCCAAAAATGTGCAAGTATTCCAACTATTATTTTGCCGAAAATTGAATTCAAATAATGTAAAGTTGTTGTAAAGCACTTCTTGCTACTTGTACAGCGTGTAATCGAAGAAGTGGAATAGCTGCGTACGTGAATGTTTTTTTTTTATTTGGGTAGTTACAAGTACACTTCGTCAAGAATTTTGACATTAAATCAAATACCAATTTTTTGATAACGAAAATTTGTCAAGCTGAATAAAAACCAAACATAGAAACTACCTTTATTAATATACGCTTACAATACATGTCTTCTGAAACTTCTGCAAACAAATAATAATTTTCGACAAGTTTTTTTTTTATCGTTGGACATTAAGTAACAGTCGTACTCCCACGTCGCGAAAATTAATTATCCTTTTTATTATTCTGTTTTTACACATTTTTCATATTTTCAAACCCCTACTGTTTTACCAAGAATATCTATTTTTCCACTAGGAATATTGACATTATGCTCACAACACATGTAAGTATGATACTGATCTCCGACAATTGTTTGGCAAGCTCACGTCAAATCACGTCATGCCAGCATAAGAAAAATGAACTTATTGATATGACATGAAATATGGACTCTCCAGCGAAAAAAAAAGTGTACTGCTGTGCAACCTGTTTGTCCTAAAACATGTCACAATAGTGCAACATTACTACTTTTGCTATATTTATAATAAAAAGTATTATATAACTTCTAGTCCATTCATAATGGAGTGGGTATTACGTTACACCCCCTGGAGGAGTGTAGATTAAAGAACGAATTTTTCCTTTAGTTCTAAAAATCTATACGAACAAGGAAATAAAGAAGAACCCAGATTCTTAGAAATATAGTTTTTTGTAGTTTCTTCTTGGAAGGAAGAAAGGACACAATGATATACTACAACACTATTAATGTACACAACATAAATCTTTACAGCTAAACTAGCTGTTATGTGATAATAAGAATTAAAAAATCTAGTACGTAATTATATAACAATGGACTTTTTTTTATTACTATTCCCTTGTTTTGTGTGAATGTTCTATATTATATTATTACACGAAAATATAGTCACCGTTGTCGTTTACTCAAATTATCTTTTAACATCATAATGAATTCCCAAAGGAATGTAGTCTGGTCTGCTGTATCTAAACTTGCAATGTTTTTGCAAGGTTTTAGTGAAGCAAGCAGGAGAGAAAAGACATAAGATTGCTTTCCCATTGAATATTGTTTTGTGATGGTCTCGCTGAGAACAATGTTGTAGTCCTTCCCTTTGTCTGGAAAAGGGCTTGCTTGTTATTTGCTATTTTTGTAATGGTGTACCGTCAAAACTCATGTCATTCTTAATTTAGTCCTCGAGTTTATATAATTGACTGTAAAGACTGCAAGTATTACACACCCGGTATAGGTGAGAAAATAATTAATGTACGATGCACATTCTGAATGAAAGCTAGTTGTAGCTACTGGTTGTAATTGAAAAGTCATAATACGCTTCATTTTCCACTTCAGTTACAATCCTAAAACGATGAAGTGTATATGACAGCGTCATTGCTTGCTTATGTTACCAAAGATTAACGTCGTGGGTGGTTCTATTTAGTCTGATGGGAAAATAATTAATTGAATGCTGAAAAGTGATATTTATTTTATTTTTAATACCATGTTAGCATGACGATCAGAGAAGGAGAGTTACTAAAATCTCCAGAGTCAAAAGTACATATTATTTTCTTAATAGTGTATTTTTCTGAATGAATGATAGATGCACCTTTTAATAGATTTTCTTCAATGATGGTATGTGAAGTTTGAGTCCAATCAAAAATACGTAACCACTTAGGTTTCGGGTTCTATGCAAATTAGTGCATAATATAATAAGTACAAAATATGAATGTTGAATAAGTACGACGAGGTGGAATACGGAGATTGAGAGTAATATACTTTAACGCATGACTTCCCTAAAAATCTTACTTTCCCGAAAATATTTCTCTTTCAACTTTTCTACTTATGAAAGTAAAAAAGGTAACATACACGGCAAGGAAAAATATAATATTTTCATAAGAAAATATTTTGTTTAGCCTTTATGTCTAACGAAAACATTACGTCCACACTTCACAAGTACATCATTCGCAACGCTTGTTTTTACTTCTTACATGTTTAGATTTAATGTCCATCAGTTCCACGTTGCGTTGGCGGTATTTTTAGCACTTTTGTTATTCCAACGGCACGTTTCTGAAAACGAAAGTGGGTTTTCGTTAAAGAGCTAGTCCCATTTCTTTACCATCTACTCAACTTCTAATCTCTCGCGAATGTGAAAAGATTTCTCATCAGAGGTTCTGAAAAGGTCACGAAGTCAAATCATCTCCCAATCCGTTTGATTATCAGAAGAATGTATATTGTACCTTGTTACAAGTAAAGCAAGTACCCATCTATTCAAATACTTTGTACTTTACAATATCATTCATTTCCATTGTCTGGGCTTCCACTATTTCCAGTCTAAATAAATATAAAAAAGCGGGCAATGGCTAAAAATCTTGCAATTTAGTCAGGCAGTCTTTTATAATAGGAAATTGTGAACAAGCAAAATATTTCTTATACATGATGTGCTGCGCAATAATTTCCCTTTCTTATTACTTGACTGACACAAGGAAGGAAATTATATGCATACGTTAGCATAGCATACGCACAAAGTTATTTGTCAAGGATGCTTTTAGTCCGTCCGTCTCATGCAAATGAATAGACATGCAATGTCGGTAAAAGATGTTTTCAGGAAATAAAATTTCGGGAATGGAGAAAAGAATGGACATGTTTTCCTTTTAACACATTCAAATACATAAATAAATGTTCGCATCTTTGAAGCCAAAAAAAAAACTGCACAAGTGCCATAGACTTGCATGTTTATAAAAGTAATAACAAAGGATTCATAGTTGTCGTCATCTGAAACGACAACGAGCGCATGCAAACGTCAATGGATACTAATACTAAGGTAGATATGTGTATTTTTTCCAATCCAAAGAAAAAAATACAAAGGCTTTTGGAGACGGAAACTTTTTCATCAGATTTCCGTGTACATACTTAGAAAGCAAGGTAGCACAATTTTTATTCCACATATTTTCAAGTTGTGTACTTAACAATGTACTTGTTTTTTGTTACACCACACCTTATTTTCCAATAAAAAACAAGTTTTGGATCTCTACAGGAAGGACACAACAAGGGAAATTTCCATTGTAATTTACAAGAAATTTTAGGTGTTTGGGTTCGTTGGATTGCTATGTCCTTGAAAATTTGAAATTTGAAACCTGTATAACAAACAATTACGAATACAGCCCAAAACGCAGTTGATATACTAGTTGTTGGTTGTGGTGTCCTGTTACACTTCGAATTATTTACCTTACGTTTTCCAGAATGTATCGATATCATGATTGGATTGAAGTTTATTTTTAACACTGTAGTAGCATAATTTGTTATAGCTATAGCTTTGTGAAGATATGAATATATTGTTTCTGTTATTTAAAACAAAGTATTATTTTGTATTTTTTAGCAATCATGTTTTACAGAAATATGAGTAAATCAAAGGGTAGAAGGTAAAACGTGCTTACCGAAATAATGTTTAGTAAATTACGTGACTAAAGGTTCAAACTCCATGGAAAATCTAGCGTACAATGAAATTAGCGTCATAAGTGTGTATATTATTATGTACTATAGCTATGCTTTTCTTTCTACAAAAGAGAGTTTCTGAGACACGATAATTTTATAAAAAATCTGAAAAATTAGTATGTAATTAGTTGCATCAGAATAGCTCAATTTGATCAATATTCATGATGACGATAATTTTGGAAAAAAACAGCAAAGCTGATGTATTTTTCAGTAAAAAGATAATAAATAAGACTATTTGGGTAGGTTTAATTGACATTATGACTTCCAATTTATGAACGCAAGGATGATAAAAGTCAAGAGAAAATATTAGCCCAAGATTTGAAGCCAAGTTGAATGAATTTGAATGACATGCTCATAATTCCTGACACGACAATTATTTTTCAAATTTTTTCTTGGAGGTACAAAAAATCAGACTTTCAATTTACTGCACTGAATGTTTTTTAGAAGTACACTGCAATCAAGAAGCTACAAGAGGAAGACAACAAACCACGTAAAATTACGTGTTCTATTCATCATGTGATAAAAATACATACAATTTAGAAAAAAACACATAATCGAAGTTTTGGTCGCAATCAACTGCTCATCAAACTGTCACCATCATTTTCGGTGCCGCCTTTATTTCCTTTCTTATCATTTTATATATTTTTTTAAGTGTAACATCTTTTTATAATCCCAAACAAACAAAAATCAAGAAACGTGAAGCAAATACACAACCAAGAATCCACAAAGAGAAGCCAATTAATTTATATCATAAGACCAACCAATTGTGTATGATTATGTAATATGATAATAATATAATTTAGCGATGGGCACTTTCAGTAGTCATATGTGCAAACGAAAGTCAGCTGCTGTTAACAAATTTATACTCCTGTATAATTTGAAATACACACATTACATGTTTACATGTCAACACTGTTGAGTAAAGTGAATGTGAAAAAGGCAAGAGAAAGTTCAATATAGGGTGATTACTTAACATACACGTTTTTGCCCTTTTTACTGACTGCATTATAAATTCATTGCATGCAGGAGCATTCGTTTTCAAAGAAGAATAAATAGATAGATAAACAGTTAGCTTTCACTACTAAAATTGAAAAAAAAAAAAATAGATTTCCACCAAGCCAGAGACATGCTTACTTACTTTCTCTGGAATGAAACATGACCAGCATTATAACAGCTACCATCATAAATTGTCGGCAAGAGATAGAAACCACACTCATAATATGTTGATGTACTCGGTAATTTTTGACAGTTTTCATGGGAATGTCGTGAGCTGAATGAGTGGTTTTAACCGGATTTTAGATTTGGAAAGGTAAGGGACAAAGTTCCATTTAAAAAAGCTAGTTTATTTGGAAAGTAAATAAACTCTAGCGTGTTTAAACACCACTATTTATTCTGCTGTCGCTAGGGCTATAATAACGTATTATACACATTATGTCGTGCGTGATCGACTACGTAGGTTTTTCTACGTGAAAATATCGAAGGGGCCATGATACTTTATCCAATTGACGACGATTTACCTTTTTTTCCAATAAGCGTTCTAAGCTATGGAACTTTTTTGTGGCTTTGGTACATCATCATTGGGGAAGTTATCCAAGTGTCAATTTTCTTGAACCGCAACGTCATATCCTCATCGTCTTCATAATGCTTTGTACAATCAATAGGATGGAAAAAAACATATATACAGAAATAGACAAAAAAAAACATAAAAAAATGGGGCGGAACTACTCTTCTCACTCATCCTTTCGTAAAAGTTTTGTTTCCCTTAAGGAAAAGAAAAGAAAAATAAGTTACACAATTTCCGCTCATAAAAACGTGTCTCATCTACTTGACATACCTGTTGTGTTAATGGTTTTTTTATCATTGTCATCATAATCACAACACAACACCAATGAAAAGCGTATAATTATCCAGATAACACCAGAAAAATAATGATTGTCACTTTTTGTATTAGGGTTTTTTTGTAAGTTTGATGGTGACGCTGATGGAAGAGATGAAAGGAGGATTTTTTAAATGTACTTTACGTGTCGTTTCCACTTCCGATTACTCTTATGTTCTTTTTTATTACGGTTGTCATGAAATGAAGCAACCACAATGGTTCCATTTGTTACATTAAATGTACTACATGAGATCGGCTGTATTTGATTTATTTTTAGATGCTATTTTTGCTATTTATGTACACATTACACATCTATTATCCATCTTTGATTAAATCAATGACCATTATCCACATCCCTATTGTTATTGTTTTTTTGTCATGTTATGCATTTAAAACATGACATATTTTTTCCTCCACTAAACACTGAAATATGTCTCTGTATTTCTAAATAAACACATTTAAAATATTATTTTTAAAAACCATTGTTTTTGTGATTTTAAAAAATCCAAGTTGTCACTTCCATTCATGTATATTGTGGAATTGTTGACATAATGCAGTGCAGTGATGCGCTCTTTTTTGTTGGAAAAGTGAAAGAGCACTAAAACTCTTGAAGAGCTCTTTTGTCCCACACACATACTAAATCATCATCAGCCTATTTCCGATAACTTATATGTAATGTCCTACTCCTCATGTCACTTTGACATATCCTCAATAATCATTTGAGAAAATAAAACTAATGTCATCTTGTTTACAACGAAATGAATGATGAAATTTACTGCGAAAAGAAAAGCTCCTTGTTATTTTTGTGGAGTACTGAGTAGATGCCTACACAACAGTTTGTTATTGCAAGGTTTTTGTACAATTTGATTACCTACTTTGTGTTTGTTTTGTTATCACATTCATTCATAATCTTTAAAGAATATAATTTAATGTTGAATGTAGGCTTAATTCCAATCTGATTGAAGTGTTTAGTGTTTATAGATTTTCCAAAAAAAAACCTAGCCCACCACCACAATTTTTAAAAACGATTACAATAAATGTCAATACTTATACTTCATACATGATAGAAAATTGGAATTCCTTAATGTTTTGTCGGAATCCCTTCTGTCAACTGGTGCATAACAACGAGTAAATTGAATTATCACTTTAGTGTATAGGGATGTCTAGGTTAGTCATCCATACGTACTTTCTTCGATTTATGCTAATTTCCGTGCATCGTCATATGATAAATGGTGACACTGTCAATTTTCTTTAAATTTCTTTAAAATTGTGTGTAAAAAATGTCATAAAGTTGGTATATACATTGTACGCTTGGGTAAATCAAGTCGTACCAAAATCCCAGTTTTACGAAATAGTGTCCCACTACAGACTACAGTATCGAGCTAAATGTGATAACACAAGTTCTATGCAATATAAAATATATAATGCAAGTCTTATGCTGATTCCCTAGTGCAAAAAAAACAAAGATCAGCCAAGAAACATGAAATGATTACAATAAAATGCATCACAGTAAGTATACTCAAGCCTTAAAAATTTGTGAAACGCGCAACACGCGCGAGATCAAAAAGAACAGCACTACAACAAAAAGGATGATTTCAGGGAAATGCTTATTGTCTGTCTATCAGTTTGTTTTTGCAATGCTTGAAAAAACATGCATACATACTCAGCTAAATAAGAAACAGGTAATATATTTTAAAATGCATGTCTTAGCTTTTCAGTTTGCATATATTACCATGCCATTGAAGCTCTACTTGTTCACAGAATTAAAAAAAGCCATAAAAGTGTGGCAAAATAATAAAAGGATACACAACCAACAAAAGAATCTATGCAAGCCAAAAGGTATTCAAGCAGCCAGCCAACCACTCAACAAATGGTTCATCTTGCTTGGTTAACTTTTATAAAACGGAAGAGATACAACGAAAAAAAATCTCAGAATTTCCTCTAAATACTCCTTTTTACATTTTCCTTACACGTTTTATGACTTTCTCTGAACTATAAGGCTGACTTGAATTGTGTCCACCATCACATTATAACGTAGCACATTTGTGTACATGGGTATTCGACAGATACGTCGTTTGGTACTTCAAGAATAAAAGGTTAAATTGAAATTCCAATGCAAAAAGTTTAGGTGTACTTTTTGCTGTACTTTTTCTTAACTCCTCATTATTTTTCTTTTACACATTCTCTTAATGTTAAATTAAATGGAAAGAGTTTAAATGCTAGCAAACAATGAAGAAGGCAAACTTGAAAATACTCTTATGTACAATCATGATGGCTTGCTTGTCTATCTTTGTTCCATTTATGTGGAAATTTAATAATAATAAGATGACATAATTTTGAATTATTTTACAAGATATTCTCAAGGACGGTCCTCAGCGTTTCCATCTTCCTACGAAACTATAGTCAACCAACAGGATTTAGCTGTGGATTTCTTTGAAGTTCTCAGACACGAAATTATTAAAATAACAGGATTGGCATATTTATCATCGCCCTCATTGCCAGCATGGATGAAGAAGGTGACCTCTACGAAAGTAATAAAAATTGCACGGGGATCTTAAGCTGCATCGGTTACAGCAATGAATACTCAACCACCATCGCCTCCACCTCAATAATCCTTCCAACAGCTAATGATACTTTACTGGAAGACGATGATGAAAGCATGTACCTTTATTATCCGGACTTCAGTCAGGTATGTTAGCATACACTTGTAAAAAATGATGAGCATATTCAGTTCTTTTGATATCAAAATGACAACCAACACTCGTGATACAACAAAATGCAAATTTTGGTTGAAGTCTCCTCGTATTTTTTGCTCTTCTTGCTGTCAAGTTACAAGGAGACATAAATTAAACCGCATCGAAATTTGAAAGCAGGTTGCAAGCCCTTATAAAACATTTCTTATTCGGAGGTCATTTAACAGAAAGTTTTACAAATTCAAAGTTGTTACTGTTGTAAGACACTTAAGCGTCATAATGTATCGAAAATTATGTATGGTCTGAAATTTGCAGAATAATACGGTTTACAATATAATATTTAATCGGTGATTTTCGAAGGGTGAAAGCTCCAACTGACAGGTCAAACGCCTTCAGAGTGACGGTACCAAACGAATGGCTTTTTTATTACGAGCCTCTCCAAAATTATTACTAATAACTAATAGCAAGAAAAAAACCATTTTTTCCCTTGGTTCTAAAAATCATATCTAAAGAGCTCTTGGGCGCATGGAGCAGGTTTTTTCTTAGTATTGGATATGTTCTATTTTTACTAGTTTAGTCAAAGTTATCGTCATCACAAACAATAATTACAATTACAAGGATAATGCCTAAACAACAGGTTTTCCAGATGGATTATAAAATTTAATGGGAACAGTAAAAGAAGCGTAAAAAGTAAGAACTCTTTTTTCAAGTGAGAACATGAGTAAACTTTCAGCCCTTATTTCTCTGAATCTCATGTAGACTTATAGGTAGCCAATGACCGATTCAAAACTGTAGTGTTTATAAAACCAGATCAAATCATAGTAGACTTTTAAGATCATCTTTAAAAAAAAATAGAAGTCAGACGAATTTACTTTTCGACTCTATCAACAGCCAAAAGAGAATTTTCCATTTCCTTCGCTAAGATTTTTAAACATAATTTAGTATTACATGGGATTCTATAAAAATTAAGTCAAGTGTTTTGAAGCACTTTTAAGTGCACCATGCATTGAAAACAGTCAACAACAAAAAATTGAAAAACATCTACGAATTTTGTTTAAGCGGATTACTGTTTTAGTATACATTGCAATACTTTGTTAAACTAACTGAATACTTGTCAGTGGAATAATTAGGAACTAAAAGAGGCTTAATCGCCTTTTTGTATTTGTAGTTGTGTAAGAAGCAAATTATCAAGAATTTCGACAGAACTAATAAGAATCCGTTTACCTAAATAGCATTCAAAAAGCAAAGCCTAATTATTTCCAAGGTGAAAAGCTACTGCGTGGCTGTCTTATGAATACCATTAAGCATATTATTTTTGAGAGTTTGCAGAACTCTTTGTAATTTTTTTAGAAATCGACATTATCAGAAAAATAGTATTGTGGGAATTTTTAAAGGATGGGATCCGCCGATGATATCATCATGATTTGATGTTTCAGATAATAACAAGAACTAGGCACCATGCATCTCTAAACTACTAACAAAATTGATTTGAGCTATTTATCCATATGCGACCAACCAAAATGAAATAGGCTACTCTAATAAATATCCATTTATATCCGTAAACAGACAGGTCCACATTCCACAAGAATATAGTGCAGAGAAAAGCTCTGTGTTGATGTGTGGGCAGATTAAGGGAAATAAGCAAGGTTGCCGTCCTTAAAAAACTGCATCCTGTTTTTCGAATACATTTTAGTAGATCATTTGGTAGTATTCATTGTTATTAAAGGAAGGAAGCAAAAAAAACGACAGAAAATCCATTATACTATTGCGACTACCTATTACGTTTATATGTATACTATTTTACGCAGAGGTGCAATAGCAAATTTCTGAGAATCATGACGAGGAAGAATTTTTTGACATAAAGGCATGATAACTTGATTTTATTTACGCATTTCAACACTAAACCACTGTGCAGTTATACAGTTGTGGTATTTCCGTGGAAATATGAGTTTATTTCCTTGTAGGCATGAAAATAGGCGTAAATATTAGCGCAATTTTTACTACTCCTGTACTTTACATGCTAATGTACCTTCCTAAAAAAATCATTCAACCAAAATCAGACGATTAGAGAAATCCCTTTTATTGAACACTATTATATGCATATAGTATGAATCTATAAAATGTGTACTAAAGGAAAATAGCTAACGCTTGCATAAAAATTTCTGTCTCTGTAGACACTACAAATGATAAGTAGTCTCAAACGATGAAATTCCTACCGAGTTTTGTGTGACGTGCGTGGCTTGGCAGAAGCATTTTAACTTTAACATTTCAATACTTTCCCCAGTCAAGTCAAGGCAGCAATATAAAAGTCCCAAGGGTATATTTTTCATTCTATTCAATCAATATTAAAAATGTATTATCAGTTAGATGATGATAATATAGTAATCAAGTCAATGGATGTTTTTAGATCGGTTTTAGGCACAACGTTGCAGGGTAAATGAAGATGAGAGCAGGGCAGCTGTTGACATAAAATGTGGGATGGGAAAGGGAAAGATAATTAGATAGAATAAGGATAGAATGTATGTCGAAGGTGAATTGGATAGATGTGGATGCTACCATGGAACTATACAGAAAAACAGTTTATAGCGGTTCTTCTAACAGTTGTTTTCATACTATACACTATAACAGCAATTACTTAAGGTATTACATTACCTACCGCAAAAAAAGCATCCAGACAATGAATTATTCCATGCACATCCAATTTTTACTGTTATGTAAAATCCATTGTAATATTTTCCTGTCACGAACGGCATACAATGCAAGTAACATGGGTTTGCAATTTATTATGTATGTAGCTGCATAATGCCACCTTTTGATTGTTGAACTGGGAATAATACATCAATTGATGTTGTTCACTTATTTACCACTTTTTCCCCCTTTTATTATCGAAATAACCTTGGAAACACCTTGGCATTGATCAGATTCGAATAAATTTCTGAATCTAATAAGCAAAATATGCGTACCAGTCTATTGTTATCCTATTTATTGAGTTTTTTTTACATCAGATAACTATAAAAAGGCTTGAAAAATTCCTTTCATTTAAAAAATAAAATTGGGTTTCTTGATAAATTTATAATTTTAAAAGACAACATGAAAGTTTTATTAGTTAAATCAATTTGACGTTCTGAGAAAGTATACAAAAGAAAGTATTATTGCTTTCTATAACGTCATTCATTATAGTTGCACTTACCATGCAATTACAACCATGTTGAAAAAATCATGACATGAATCATAACAACAGAACTTAAGGTTATTTTCAGAGTGCGATATTACCCGGGCAAAATTGATAAAACCCAACCCACGTGGGTAAAATGGGTTTAATGGGCAATATG
>JAQIWN010002172.1:0-16970 GCA_034699025.1 Entomobrya cf. arborea Gr-Col-00668 | reverse complement strand
GAAGTCTGGAGCCAAACGTACAAAAATTATACTTGATCATACATCTTGTCAAGTTTGACTTAAATATCATCAAATAATAAATTTAATTTAAATGTTTGTCATTTCTACGTTACGTCATTAATAAATTTAAAATTTAGTCTATCTACACTTTTTACCTCCAACTTGGCAAAAATATCATTGTAAAAATATATTTTCTCAAAAATGTTATTTAATAAAGTCCGGTCGCCTCTAAGTTTACGTCAGCTCAGCATTGCTTTCATATATGTTTGGCTAAAAATAGACAAGGCAGCAAAAAAAATTGTAAATGAACGAGTGAATGAAACGGATTATAAAACGTGAATAAAATGCAATAAATGAATCCAATTGCACCCTATGGGTTCTTTATTTCTTAGCTATACAATATACATACATTTATTTGTACTGAGACTTATATATATAAAAAAATGACATACAACTTTTCTACCCCTTGCCACTCACTCACACTCACGTTTGTGACTCGTGCGTTGTTGCGAATCTCCCTATTTTATCTCTGATGATAACTACATCATCTTTCTAGCTGTACTTATTCATCCATTCTAAAACGTCTCCCCCAAAAAAACTACATGCATTCTTATTTAATACGTGTCATACTTTCATAAAGAACTATTCTATAAAGAAGTATATATTTTTGTTTTGGAAACGAGTTTACATCTTAGCTTCCTCCACTCAGTCTGCTGGGTTCAAGCATATTTCGGGAAGCAAAGAAAATCCTAAACCTTGCACGTACACGTCCTCCGTACACGAAGAAAGCAAAAAAAAGGACAAGTAGATTCACAAAAAATGTGTGCATCATGTGCATGTACATACTAGTTTGTATGAACATGACATCATAAAGCATGAATGTCTACCCTTTTCAAAAGTACAAATCAAAGTTATGTAACCCTATTTCTAGTTGCTGGCTAATGTGAGTACAAAACTACGTAAAGAAAATGTTAAAACCTGTACACGTACACTTTCCTTTCGTAATACACATTTTTTTGTTACATAATGTGATATACGCTTTTTATCGGATATTTATTTCCTCTCAATGAACGAACGTGTACTCATCCTTTATGCGTGACATACCGTCAACTAGAACGATTGCTTGGATTCAACAGAGATCACCTTATAAGCAATATTTTTTTGACAGAAATTCGACCAATATATGTTCATACTTATAACAGCACACATGACTTTTGGATGAGATGTTCCGTATTTTGTATTATAAACTAACATGGTTGCATATAGATATCAATATTTTTTAGCTATTAAATGTATAATATATATTTGAAAAAATAACGATTCATTCATTCTATCATTCAACCAGTGAGCCGTACTTCCCCCTTTCAAAAATTGCTGTCATGAAAATGTCCCCTGTTTTTTTGCTGTTCTCGCTAGCTTCTAGCTTCATTTTTCGCTTAGTCTGTAGAAAAGCTGCTGAAAAATCCGGCATCAGACCAGGCA
Source organism: Entomobrya cf. arborea Gr-Col-00668 (assembly GCA_034699025.1). Classification (NCBI taxonomy): domain Eukaryota; kingdom Metazoa; phylum Arthropoda; class Collembola; order Entomobryomorpha; family Entomobryidae; genus Entomobrya; species Entomobrya cf. arborea Gr-Col-00668. The sequence goes on along the minus strand of JAQIWN010002172.1, from coordinate 15,488 downwards.
TAAGCTATTTCTTCAGCTATCTTTAGGGTATATTCACAAGCTTGTACTGTGTGGGTCTTTAAACCAACGTGTTCACTTATATTTGGTATGTATCTAGTAATAATGGCACTGAAAATAGGAAAAAGTGGAAGTAATGGGAAGCAATATTGCGTAGCATAAAGTGCATTACTGCAGCATGGGGTACACTTTTATTCGAAGGATCGCCCAATAAACAAGAAAAGAGTCTTTTCACTTCAGTTGGCTCTCTCTTCAGTTATTTTCTTCCTTGGTAGCTTCTTTTTCTGGAGAATAGTCGTTTGGGCTGGCTGAGGAAGCCGCAATAACAAAGGAACTAGTGATAGAAGCATAGAACATTTTGGTTGGTGGTGATGGTGGGTTTTTTTCTGACTGCTGTCATTCACTTTGGAATATTGCATTGACTGACTCTTGCATATACGCCGGGGTACTGTCTGGTTGGCTGTTTTGGAGGGAGAGAGTGAAGGAGATGAGAAGCAGAAGGATTCTCAGAGGACCTCAAGTGAAGCGCGTGTGGAAATGAAATATACCTAAAGCGCAATGTTTATTATATGTGTATTATGAAATGAACGTGTGCATATCTTGCTTACAACACTTTTATTTATCAGAATAATCCCAAGCTTTTCCAACCATTTTACATACATGTCGTATGGATTTACACTACTGCGTGTAGGTACATTGAAATAATATTGGGTTCGTTTGGTGGTGTTGATGTTTGGGCTGTTGAGCATGGGGAAAGAGAAAGGCATGAAAGAATTATTGAGTATTCTCTGCAAGAAAATACTTGAATAGAATATGCGAAGCTTGAATATTTTTGAATAGTCTTTAGAATAGCGCGATGGATGATGATGGCATAAGGATTGAGGCTGGAAGACTAGACGGGTTACTGCTAGTTTGCCGAGTGTTACACATTGATCGAAAAATTCTTTGCTAGGTTTTCTTCGTATACCTCCTTCCTCAGATTCAAAATATTATTATGTATGAGGAGGTGGCAGAGAAGGAGAAGAGGAATGGAAAATAGAAAAGCGAGAAGAAATGTAAGTTCCTGATGGAAGGGAAAGGAGTGCAATGTAAATTATATGGAAATGAATAGTTAGCCTTCCAGAATAATGACTTTTCTACTTGGTTAATGCTTACCCAATATTTCAGCATACGCAAAAGCGGTATAGTTTGAAGATGATGACGAGCTATAAAGGAAACTATATCTCTGCTGCCCCTGTTTGTCTACAAATATACGAAATAATATGGACATATGTGGGCTACAAAACCATTCCTCTCCCCTATTTCTGTGACTTTCCCAATGTAAAAGCGCTCGACTCATCCCTTTTTCAGATTTCTTGCGTGAATAATGATGGAAAAGGAGGAGAGGAAATGCAGAGAAGAACAAGTGAATGTATGATGTTCGTGCAGTGGTGGGATAGGGATTTTCAGTTAGTCATTCAAAAGCAGCACTACAAATGCAATGCTTAGATACACATATACACACTGACGAACAGAATTACAACCACTTTCTGCAATCCAACTGATCGTTGTCCCACGGATGGTTTTTTTTTGGCTTACTGGTTTTACTGGGCAAGTAGAACATACATAATATCAGTTTTCAATGAAAATAAAACTACTCGTTCTAAAACGTACTACATCAAGTTTGTTCAATTGATGATGCCGTCCTGTCGATGTTCAATGCTCGCAATTGGGGTAGTAACGCAGCATGCTCGAAAAATAAAGGCATACTCAGAAGAGAATAATGATGACTAAGATAAGTACAAGGCAACCACTTCTACGAACATCACCACCACCGTCGCATATTCATGAATTCAGTATTCTCTCCTAAAACTTGGGATTCTGAAATGGCTTTATACTATATTTGTTCCTTGTATTTGTGAAGAGATTTCGTATTTAATCCAACCATGTATTGAGCCTTCACTCACTGCTAAACAACAGCACTTTCCACACTAGGGAACGTGTCGAATTTCTCCAGAGAGAGTGAATTCATTATTACCATAAACCTTCTCTCCGATGTGGATTTCATATAGAAACTTTCACATCCCAACAACTCCCTTCCAACGTTGGTTTCTTTCCCCTCTTTTTTTGGTTTCCTTCAGATATAATTTTTCTTTGTTCTATCTCACATTAGTAGAAAAAGAAGAACTGAGGATATAATATGGTAGCCAGTAACTAATCAAAAAGTGCTAAAAACTATCCCGACTTGAGAGTGATGTAGGGGCTTGCAAGCCCGTTCTCCCCACCATCAAATCACCATATAGCCATGATGATAATCATCATCGTCATCATCTTTGTCTCCACTTTACTTCCACTCTGTTCTCTACTTACTGATTGTTGTGTATGTACTTATACGCTACCCTTCTCATGTTGCAATCATCATTTTATTATAGCCATACAACAGCTCAGCTTTCAGTAGTGAAAGTATGCTCGCATTTTTCTATTAAAGGGAAACATATATTTTTTGGATAGTCGTCCGTGTGCATTTACCAATTCAATAGAAACAGAGATGCCTATTTGCGGGGAATACAGTTTATAGCTGAAAGGGAAAAAAACGAAAAGAATCCCGTTTCTTCAAAAGATGTTAATACGATTTTTGTGTAAAGATAATTGCTTGTCGAGAGGAAAGCATCTTTCCAGGCTTGTAGAATGGAGTATCGAGTCTTCTGTAAATCAAGATTTCTTTTAGATACACATGATCATAGGTTGTGTGGTAAGTTATACAATACGATGCATACTTATTCATTGAGTATCATGCCTTTATTGCCCAAAGGTCAAATTCAACCAAACCAAAAAAGGGAGAAAAAGGACTGCTTGGTGCACGCTGGGATTTTTCTCATTAGGAAAGAGAGAGAAAATGCATGCGATAGATGTTCGTGGATTGTTTTTAGGTATCCAGTAAATATATCATGATCAATATGAAAGTTTCCTTATGCCTCACTGCAGTTATTTGGTGTAAGTCGAGTCTCTGATTTTAACAACAAGGGATTTACTCCTATAAACCTGTTTCAAATTCAATGTACATATTTATTTCTATATCCCATCAGAGAAACTTGAAAGAAAACATGAGCAGCTTGGTGGCTGTGGTGGCGGATGTTAAAAAATGTGGATGCGCAATTGTTTATTTTTTGTGGTGGGTTTTTAATGGTATTCACTTTTACAAAAGGAGAGTGAAACTAAACCAAGGACGTTACTTTAATGATCATATATGCTCTATATATTATATTAAGGCACAACAAAATGTTCAGAAAAATGATTTTATATAAACTGCTTTACGTGTTATTTAGGATGTTACTGGCACTAATATTTTTGTGTGCTCAGTTGTTCTTGCCAATATTGTTCTGATCACCACAGACCATCATTATAATTGTTAAGCTCTTCCACAATATTTTTCTTCTCTTCTCCGCACTAATAATGATTTAGTAAGTAGAAAATGGGATCCTTCTACGATATCTAAAAGAGAGAAAAGTGGTTGTCTGTAAAAAAAATATTCTATAATTTTTTATGGTTTGTAACGGACTTTTTTGTGCCTGCGTTGTGTTTCCATTGTTTGTTCGGTTTGTTTTCTCTAAAGGGAACCTCTCTTCTTTTTCCTCAAAGTATTGCTGCATCCCAGTACCACACGAAATCCACAACTATAAACTACACAAGAATTTGGTAGCTAAAGGTTCTTTTCCTCGTACTTGTACACTATTATTAATATTATTCCGTAATATTATTATCATCATAAATGTTCATGAATTTCTAAAATATATATGAAATTTAATATACGCATGTTTTATATGACTAAATATGTATATGATGAAAAAATGTGTAGATGCATGTCATTCTGAAAAAAACTTTTGTCTGGAAGCCATTAGCAGCAATAGTGTCATATCATATCATATAATATTACTAATAAAGGGAGCTTTCATTACGAAAGTTTACCAAAAGTGTGAATATGAATATATAAACATGTATTTTCAAAATGTAAAAGTTAGCAATGAATGCTTTAGCAATAGTTTATACGAAAGCAATATAAACAGAGCACCACCAAAAGCGGCTGTGGTGTTTGGTATGGTAGTGGAAGTGGTTCTTCTATATTACCATATATTTTAACTAAAGAGCCGGAAAAGCAAGTTCCTTCCAATGTCAATTCAATTCGTTTTAGTAGGACTGGATTATATCTGTATATAACATACATGCATATATATATTTAGAATGTATTTATTATTAGGTATTTAAAAGCAAAGTAAAACGGTAAAAAATCCCTATAATTTTAGATATATATGTACATAATATGTAATAGCAACAGAAAGCAGGAAAAATTGTCTGGTTAGATGTTTAGCTGTTGTGGTGCTACTTGGTGTGTTCGCCTTTTCCCTTCTTCTTTACCCTTCTTTGTACATAAAACTCGGTATAGATAAAGAAGCAGTAGCAAAAGGAACTTTATAGCTATAGATAGAATAGAAGAACAGTATATAATATATATGCATGTGTATATTCTGCCAATGTTACAAAAAAGCCTTGTAGCAGCTCCATGATGATGTTAGCTAGTTATACTACTACTACACAGCATAGCATTAACAGTACATGGTCTCCCATAATATTTCCTTTTCTCATGTGGGGAACGAACAAACACTGAAAGATCAAGTTTTTTGTATAAAAGTCTGAGCTACTAAAGTGTACACGCTCCTCTATGCTCATAATAGAGAAAAGTTGTAGTTGTAAAAAGACTGTTTGCTCTTAGTTGCTGATCTGCTCTGTAAAAGCAACATTTACACTGCCGCTGGTAGTGCTGTTCAAGACGAGGAAAAGGAATGAGCACTTTTCCTTTTAGTATTGCTACTTGCTACTGCTGCAGCTATACCATTTATCCTCTACCGAAAACCCTCACCATATGCATAGGAAAGTGAGTATTGCTCGGCTTCTCGAGTATCTGTATAGAAAAAAGTATGGATTTGGTTGTGCAGGCCTGCTGGAGAAATAAAACCAAGTTTCTCTCCTGTTTGCCTACCTCTTATTTCTTGTACAACTTTTTGGTAGAGTTGTGTATGTAGTGGAGTGGTGGAGAAAAGCATGGTGGAAAGGGTATTGGTACTATAATACTAGTTTGTGTACTACCAACTTTCTCTTTTCCTTTTGAAAAGAAAACGTTTTGAGTTTCTATGCTCTTATTCACAGTCTTGTGTGAGCTTTCATTTCAGTTATTTCGTGCGGTGCGTGCGTGGTTGGTGAAGCGTCCGTCGCATTTATTCCCTTTTTAGCTTCATATAATATCATTACTTCTCTTCGTAACGTACCATAATACTCTCTTCTTGACTATCACTATTTCGCGCTCAGCTATTATTGTTTTCGTTTAGTTTCTTCGAGAGAACAATAACAGTAATAATAATAACAGCAAATGAACGATGAAACTCTGAAAAGTTTGCGTGTTTTACAACGTTAAGTTGCCGAGATATTGTAAATTTTTAAATTTATGTGATCATATTTTTAAAACTAAAAGGACAAGGTTTTCTAAGCGAAATAGTTTTTCCGGAGTAGTAAAATAAAACATACCGAGTATCTTTCACAAATTTGTGATTAATATAAACAAAGTAACCAACAAATCTTGACAAAGTGTAGTTTGTAGTTGGAGATAATAAAAACCAGCAAAACTCTATTCGTTTAATGTACAACAGGGTAAAAGAGTGAAAAAATGTAAAGCTGTAATTTTTTTTAAAGAAAAAATAAATAAAACCTGTGTCGCAACTACTTAACTGTGGTATTCAACTCATGTGCGGCTCTACAAAAAACTACATTTCATTTCTTTCAATGACATTTTTCACATTGTAGTTTGCAAACAGGATGAAAGTCAATAACTTGAAATAAAGAAATAGAACAAGTTGGTAATAAAAAGTGATATATTTTTAGTCTTGTTCATTCAGAAAAGTATATCTAAACATTTTTTCTTGGAATACACAAGTCCACACGAGTTCAGCAAATCGACATGGTTATCCCAATTTCATAAATGGACAACTTTTCATGTTGTGTCCTATTCTGTTGGATTGTATGTACAAAACTTTGTTTTACTGATCTGATCTAATGCGAAAGGACATGAGAAAATCGTCTATCCAACATCGTCATCAGTGGTAGCAATATCTTACATGCATCAAACTTGTTAGCCTTTTGTTGCCGAGATTTATACTAAAGAAAAAAGCTTGTTTGTGCATTTACTCATATTGTATACATACCTTCATACCCAATAGCACAGCAGCCGACTTGTTTTCCGCCTGACGTACTTTCGTTATTAACGAGACAACAGAACCGTCTAATTTCTAATATTTTTCTTTCTTCTACGACTGTATAAATACAGGGAAAAGTGTATAAAGTATTTCGTTTGTGTATTTATGTAGCAGCAATAATCCCATCACTTCATTCAACTCTATATCTCCCTTTTCACTTATGCTCTTTCTTGTTGCGGGGGACATGAACGTTCTGACTTTTCTTTGAGTTGTACGATTATATATGTTTTCTTTGTCTGATCGGATTTTCCAAGCATCAACTATCAAGACGATTATGATGACTGCACGACGATGATGATGATCAACAACTAACTGTCGTCATTGTCCTTCTCGTCATCTATGTTTCGCTTCTCTGATTCTGTCGTATTTTCAAAGTGTCCATGTCATTTCCCGTTTACTTTCGTTAGTAAAAAAGGAAAAATAATAATGTAACCTGGAAGCGGGCACAAAGCATCCAGATTGCTATACCCCCTCCCTGCACTCTAGCTTCAGATAAACATATATTTAACCAGTTTTGGACGGCCGCGTTTCAAGAAGAATTGAAAAAAAAAGCTTTAGACATAAAAAAAGCCTGCAAAGCTGGGCTGAGTATCAAGACTACTAACACAAGCAAGCTATTGCTCTATGCATTATATCCCCAACAATATCAAAAAATAGAGCTTTTATTTTTTTCCTACAAAGATATATACCGTCGTGTGGTGGTACAAAAAGAGCTTAGCCATGTTTTCTTTTCTTTCGTGTCTGTCACAAATCAAACGAATGTGTCAGATTCGTTTCCTATCCTTTTATATCTGAAAAACCTCACGTCATATTAATCTCCCATCCAAACTTCATCGTTCTTCCTTTTTCTTGATATTGTTATAATCGTGCTGCAGTTTTTTAGTGTCGTGTGTTATACATCTAGGCATCATTTGATGACAGTTGTTTCATTGTAAATGCACCAAGAAATAAAAAAAGCTGAATGGTTAGATGCCTTATATAGTTTGAAAAAGTGCAGTTATAGTGTTTATAGTGTGGCAGTTTGATGAAAACAAATAACACACCTTTTCCTTTGTTCAAATAGTTTACTTTTTGACTGAATTTCACATCATATTCCCTTTTTCAACTTGTGCATGCCACACACGCTTGTATTTCAGCAGAAAATTGAAACTTGGGAAGAGAGGCTAAGCTGAAAAGAGAAAGTTTTGTCGATTGACTTGTGACTGTCACAAACCGTGCCATCACACATCAGATCGAATCACATCACGACCCATCACACAACTACTATAGTATAAAGCTGGAAATAAAACCACACTTTCCTTGTTTTCTTCTAGTTACCATTTCATTGCGTTGTTTGTAGCGGGAAATAAAGTAAGAGAAACGATAACATGATGATGCTGATGATGAGAATGAGACGAGGAGGCTTTTGTTTTTCTTTTGTGACTTGAAAGCTGACAAGACGGAAGCTAAAGCTTAAGTAACTTAACCATTACTACACTACGATTGTATAAAGGATAAGAAGGAAAAAATACATTTTTTCCTTTTACATCGAGTTTCTCATGATTTATGTACTTATCAGTACGCTTTACTATTGTAAAGTGTGTACACACTCATGATAGTAAAGAGAATTTAAAGACACAAGGAACAATTCCGTGTGCTCTGTTTTTCTAGTTTTACTGCTACTCTCATCTCATTTGCTACCTTATACATATCGAACGTTAACTACATCAACTATATCTATTTATATATACCAAGTAGGATAAAAACGGAGGACAAGGACACATCATTCTTCATGTTGATGGACTTTCTCGGTTAGTGTAAATAAATTTGCCATTTTCCATCTTGCTTACTTTTCTTTAAAAAAGTTGTAAATAAAGTATTTTTTTCTTGCTTTGTGTTCCATCACCATCCTATCCTTTTTCATTCGTTCATTCTACTTATTTATTTTATTTACATTTACAAAATACGCCTTTTCCATTTCACGTACTGCTGACTTTGAATGAATTACATATATAATATATTAAAGATCTACTGCGTAGTACACCGGTACATCATAATCTACTTACTTATTTGTATTCATTCATTTTGTCAAGAAAAACGAATAAATAGATGAACAAAAAAGTGTGAGTGAATGTGAAAATGTGGTATTCATTTATCGTAATCAGTGCGTGTCCAATTTTTCTTCTTTATGCACATAATATGTGGTGTTTTTCCTACAGCGTAACAACGCTCCTATATGTTTATACGGCTAAATTCTATTGACTTCTGGCACAAAACTCTAACTTGGTTAGGTTCAATAATCAGAAAAGTGGATTTTTTCAGCATACGTAGTCCGTCATTCCTTTGAGCTTATGAATAAAATTATTAAGAAACGACTATGACGAAAGGTGAACGATTGCTGTCTAATACAAGTGTAATATTTTGGTTTTTACATATTATCTTATTTCCCTACCCTCTACCACACGCTCCTGTTCAGATTATTAGATTTGGTCTAGAGCACCTGATAACGGCGGTATATGAAGAGAAAGTATACATTTTTGCATAATTTTTTCCCTAATATTGTTCTGTGTAAAGCTGAGCTACTGGCTGATCAATTTGATGTGGAAAAATAGGCAAGAGTATCTGAGTGTTTTCGCAATCAACATGCATTAAGTGGCATTACCGATGATAGCAATATGGATTTGCGAATGAGCTTACTCAAAAGTTCCATTAGGGAAATTTGCAATTCAGCGAACGGCTTTTGCCAGTCGAACACTTTTAAGGAAAATCAGAGAAAATATACATTTTATCACCTTATTTGATGTCGGATTTTATATGAAAACATGTATATGCTACATTAGTCCTACCGCGTTTTATCCTTTTACCTCCCCCACTTTCATTTTTATAACTGGCTCAACAAAACGATGCAAACACGCACGAAACAGGTTTATTAAGTGTAAGGAAAGTAAGTATAAGCCAAGCCTGTGTTATATGTTGGGCTGATATGCATTTTCATATGGAGAAAATTTCTTGTCAGGAAAATCCCTTTTTTATCAGCTGAACTTACTTCTGCTCCATATCTTCTGTTTATGACAGAGCATACAAATGGCAATTTTTCCACTGGATTCTTTTATGGTTTTGGTGGAAGTGAGGTGAGATTCACAATAGAATAAAAAGGAAAAGTGGCGTGTGGTATGGAGTGATGGTCGCTTTGCAAATTTTACAGAGATTATTATTTTATGTACCAAAGACTCTACGGTGGACGTTGGTGGCACAACCGACTACGTAATAGTATTACTGAAATTAGTTTACTGACACAGCACACATCTATGCAAAGAAGAGCAGATCAAGATCTACCAGCTACCGACCATATTACTTTAGTTTTTAACATAATAATAATCACCAACTTCAATACCATCACAAACTCACTGCAAACATAAAACCTCCACAAAAAGCAAGAAAATATAATTAAGGTGGAGCGTGCATTATTGCTACTACTACTTTAGTTGGCCTTGTTCAAATATTGAATATCAATATTATAGCAGTTTTGGTAGCATTATACTAAGATTATTATATTTCTCATCTACAAACTTTCTGTTTACATTCTTAAAGGCATAGAGAATTAGAAACTTGGATACCTGACAAAGCTTGCAAGTGTACATTAGCTCGTAGTCCCCTCTGGCATAGGGACTCTGTTAACACAGTGAATACAAACAAAACCATATTTGTCACCACGTAAAGCTCAAACGTTCTCGACACTGAACATATTATATGCCTTCTACAGAAAACGTCATATTCATCCAAGAAACCTAAAATCATTTCATGTCTCCCCCGCAACTGTCAATCACACACAAGATTTGCGTGCATCAAGCTTCAACTTTCAGCTCACGGGCTTCATCGCCACTGTAAAGTACATTATCAAAAGTTACTATGCATATAGCACACAAAAAATATAACACGCTAGTCGAATGAAAAGTATTACCAGTATAAAAATCAGCTATTCAATTTTTCAGGTACACGATAAAAAGGTGAACCAAGAAAAGTTTTTGGGGCTCGGTTCGCTGTAGCTCCATAATAAATAGGGATATTCTATTTCCGCTTCTTCACTACCAAAACAAGCACAAACAGTAAAAGAGTGTTTGTAAGGGTAGAAAAAGACTCTTAGATATAAAGAGTAATATCCGGTGGACAAACTTGCTTTTCGTTGTTACTTTATCGGGCACTAGTTTATATCAAGCTATCTACAACTACCGCCCGCAAAAAAGTAAGAAAAAATAGGTAATAGGCGCTATCACTTTGATGGCGTCGTATATTGTACATATAAAATTAACTTTGTCAGTCGTTTTTATTCCTTGCCTTTTTCTTCATACTACCAAGTAGTCTATAAGTCGTTTTACTAAATTACTTTGAGACGGGAAATGGAGTACGTATAGCCAGAAGACGAAGAAAAAAAATCATTTGAGACAGCATCATGGCATGGTAAAATGACACTGCAGTTTCTTCTTTTTGGCCAGGAATACATACTAGGAAAAAAGATAATTCGGGAGTAGTTTGTGGGAAAGAACAAACTTATCACACGGCACGAGGGAGAAGAAGAAATGACATCCACTAAAGTGGCTAGATTTTTATTAGGTTAGTGCATTCATGAGAGTTGCATAGGATATCATCATCATCAGTGTACTCGCTCGTCATAGTAGGTAACTATCATCACAGTGTAGCTTAACTAACCAGTACTACCAGCAGAAAGGCAAAGTGTACACAACCGCAAACCATAATATCATGAGAGCTAGAGAAACACAACGCCATGAATGTCAGTAAGTATTAGGAAGTAAAAGTAAGGCAGTTATTATGAAATAGCTGTATAGTTTTTACATTGGTCTATAAGAGTACTTGTGATTACATGGCATGTTCACGTTCACTGTACACTTGCATTTAATATTAAGGTCTGCTCTACTATATACTTGAGTGAGAGTGCACGGTATACATAATGATTTTCCAAGGAAAGACAACTTACAATGTTTAGAGTTAGAGTACACAACAGCTATCATCATCATCATCAAAAGCATAATTTTGGCTATAAAATCTCTCCAAAAAATCTCATTTTGCTCAGTTTTCTTTTTTTCTGCGTTCTTTCTTGCCGGAATATTTATGATAATATCATTACCTTGTTTTCTACTAGCTATGCCTAAATATTATCATGTACAAACAGGATTATACACAAAATAGAGAAGACAGACAGCAACCCATCAACATCATTACAAATACAAACAATCATCATCATTAGTATTCTTCTTTTTTTTTGCTAGTTGTAATACGGCAAAGAAGGGAAAAAATTGCAGCTAAACATGCATAATATTTTGTGGTGAGTGTATTTATGGTTTGGGTACTACAGGCCACCAAAAATGTAGGTCATCTATACAGCAAAGACATGCAATATTAGTAATGTAATATAATGCACACTATATTATAGTCCTGCGGAATTTAATGTATGTATCTAAGAGTACATAAGTAAGGTATGTCCCTATTTATTCCTAGGTACTTATGTACTCTTAGGTATGTATAGATACTATGTGGTACTTGATTTTGTGTGCTTTCTCTTTGAAGGTTGTTGTAGCCTTTGTTCTGATAAATACTATTGCATTGCAGCATAATATTTTGGGCTGTTCCGACAAAGTGTGTGTTTACGAAAGAGCTAACCATAAAAGTTAATCATAATGATAATGGCTGTTGGGTAATAATAGTATTGCTTCACACTACTATCGTCATCATTGTACCACAACTAAACTTAGAGCTATAGTTTCTCCACACGCTTTACTCCTTGCGAAATGTGATGAAAATCCATGTCTTTTTCATAGACAAAGGAAAAACAGGACATAAGGAATTTGATAATAATAATGACGATGCTATACAATATTGTTTAAGGGTTATTTAGTGATTAACTTAAGATAAATTGATAGAATGGCTTGTTAAGCGAAAGTGTATGTAGATAAGCATTTGGTCAGAAGTTTGGCAATACGGCAAGGTTGTCCTTGAACTATATATAAAAAATAATTCGAATTTTTAATCACAATTAAGTATTATTTTTTTCCAGAAAAAAGCGTAGGCTGTAATGAATTGACTTCATAAGACAGACATGCTCTCTTTGTGAATTTATTTACTACTACTTAAGTTGACGGCTAAAAATGATAACGGTGGGTCGAAAACGGTAAAATTATTCATTTTGCATTTGCTGCTGCTTCAGATCAACAGAGCACGCTATTAAAATGTGATGCATTACAAGTAAATAATTTTTGTCTACTTTCAAGCGGAATGGGAAAATGAAATATAGCAACTAAGGGAAAAGTTTGAGTTAAAGAAAGGAGAAACACAAAAAAAAAGTTTCTTTTAGTCGTTTTTATATCTACTTTTCTAAGACCCTTGGGAAACATGACTGGCTTTTTTCTCCGAAAGTTACTTTATGAATATTTTTTGCAGAGAAATGGCGGAATATAGTGAAAAGTCAGCCAGTCATCAAAATCAACAATTGAACTTTTTTTCGGGTTTGTAAACTTTTTTCTATGCACAATGGAACAAACCTCACGTGATATTACCAACAAAAATGTTGAGAACAAATGCAGTCCAATATGCCGATCGTCCATCCTCTGGATTCGGCCATGTTTGCCGAATGTATCAATAATATGAGAAAGTAAAATGAAGTTAGCCTAGCCTGTAAAAACAAGAGAAACATTGCGATGTCACAATTTAAGAATGTCTACAACCGGCATGAGAAAGATGTTTCAAAAGTTTTTTTTAGAAAATTTATTCATGCATACATTACAAGAAATAAGGTCGTTCTAAAAATTATGACAGAGGAATAGTGGCAAGTATGAACTTTTTTTTGCAAAAAAAAGATGATGTATGCATTTATTTTTTTATCATTTTGGTTATTTGCTTACTCTGATAATATTTTTTATCAGAAAATTATATCAAGTATGTTCAAGACAAAAGTAATGCAAATACATTTTACTGGAGCCAGTCGATTGAATCCTTTTTTGCTAGTTTGGCTTGGCGTGTCCTACAAAATGTAACTTCTGTTCACTGCCGTGAACAGAAGTTATTATTAAGTTATAATTATCCAATCCATCAACTTTTCCCCTAAAGAAAACCGGACCTTGGCCAAGGTCTTTCTTTGAGACGGATATTTGAAAAACACCCAATTCATTTTTCATTTTTTTGCTTGTGCAGCAAACCAATTCCCCTGATCTGATAAAATAATCCAGTTTCATTGCTATTCTGTACTCGAAATGAATTGTGGGAAAGGTTTTTTATTTATTTATTTCATTTCCTCATATTTCATCCAAAAAATATATCAATTTTCCTTATAAATTAAATGGTTATCATTATCAGCTATTTACTACACATGCATACATGTTTCATATGAACACCCAAAAAATGTGCTTTATTCATTGTGTGCTTATTCTCATTGAAAGGATACCAATCACAAACTATTCCATAAAAAATCGATATCAGCAGCGATAGCGCCACAACAGAAAAATATTTTTGCACGAAATCGTCTCCCTTTCATTCTCAAAGCACACAAAACGAAACTAAATCTAACCTGTACACGTAGGATGTAATGCAATTTGTTGGATCCTCCACCACCAGAGAAATAGATAGGATGGAAGAAATGGGGGAGGGGGAGAAAAGAAGAAAAAAGACTTTATCTGTCAGATGCTTACTTGGCTTTCTTCTCCATCTGGCTCCACTACATCTAAAATGGCCTTTCATGCTTACTCGCATATTTTATACGAAAATAACTATCATTTTCTCTCTTTCACACACACACAAATTGTTGTATCTTGGGAGCTTAACTAACTAAATATATGTATGTGGAAAAACTCTCGTCTTTCTCTCTATTTCTGTCTCTCTCAGCTTCTCACTAATGTCAGCCTTCATCAGCGTGAAACGTAAAAAGAAGGGAGGATCAGATTCTCTAAAAATAGTAAAAAGAAATAAGGAACAGCAAGACCATAGTCATAAGCTCTCTCTCAAACAACAAAACACAATAGTGGCAAGGATAAACATAGAATTGAATGAAGCATTAAGATAAAATGTATGCCTATTTACTTTCTTGTGTATAAATGTATGTAGTAGTCAGTGAAAATGGGAAATGCAATGGTATGTCAATAGTTGTTGTAGTAAATAATGTTATGTGCGCTTCACCCACACTTTTACTATTTTCTATACTCTATAGTAGGTGTCTGATCATGTAGAAAGAATGCAATGGATATGGATTTAATCTTGACGAAAGTGAAAGTAATATTTTTTCTGTATATTTTCAACCCAAGATAAAGTTCAACACATTCAACCTCTCTCTAGACTGAGGAGACCATAACTGGTTTAACTTGAAAAAAGGAGTGTGATGATGGTAAAAGTGTAGTGGAGAGAAATTCGTATTGTGGAATTTGTGTGCATACCTTATGTAATGCCTATTTGGTGCTCACTGCTGGCGCTAAAACATACAGCTATAACCACTACTCTTTGGAAAATGTGCGATTTGGAATGAGAAGTGGGAGAACAAACCAGAGCAGTATGTGGTCGCAAAATGCCTGTCTTGATGGGATATTGGATTTCACTTGAAAGAAAAAGAGAAACTTTTTAGCGGCACAACATGCACTGATACAAATATGTACGCCACTTCCACCTTCACCATGTCAGTCGAAAAGAAGGGCTGAGCTGATAAAGTGGTAATCTTTCTGATCACAAACGAGCTTATTGTGTGTGTGAGTAAGCTTGCAAGCTCAACTCAGAACAGCTCGCTATTCTTTTCTTTCTCTCTCTCTCTGTTCTGTCCAAGCACACATGTTAGTACATTCTTGCCGTAAAACGAGATTTTCCTTCCGTTTATTTATTATTATGGACATACATATGCATACATTACTTTTACGTGCTGTCTACCACTACTCTTCTCCACCATCATCGCAATATTTTATACCTTTGGATCAATACAGATTTTTTTCCTCGCAACTGCAGTGCTATTATATTTTCATACTGACTCACTGACTGACTAGCTTCCAGCACTGCGGCGTGCTTACATAAAGCTATACAATGAAAAAAACTTTGTTTCTAAAAATTCTAGTTTGAATGCATACCCAACACACGGAAAAAACTTCATTTACCAGGAAAAAATTCTTCCCAGGTTATTGTACAACAAAAATGTAATAATGGATGAATGAATGAACACTAACAAAAAATAATAGAATAGTTTTGCAA
>JAQIWN010002171.1:0-16973 GCA_034699025.1 Entomobrya cf. arborea Gr-Col-00668 | reverse complement strand
TGGGAATTTACATTCTGGTAGATTGGAACTGGGAATAGTCGCACTGGGAAATTGCGGCTGGGAAGTGACGTGATACGAGTAGGTGTAGACCAGTAGCGCAAGCTAAATTATTGGCATGATACACTGCAACTGTTTAATTTATACCTGGTAAAGACGGACTGACAGACACACTACCGATTTTTCTCATAAAGTACCTTGTGCAACTTGATAACATGCTTAAAGAGATTGTATTTAAGTATGTCTTTTTGCATGTCAGTTATACCTTCATCTCTTTTTATACTTTTTACCCCTTTTTTTCTAGTTGAGAATATTCAAACAATATAAAATAATACACGCATAACATACACACACATGTGAATATTGCGTCGTTTATAAAGGGATAAAATAAAAAGTTTTCTTCTTCGTCGATGTCGTCATAAAATATCTAGACGATATTTTTAAAACCTATTATATTCTCTCGACGGAGAACCAAACCAACCAAAGAAAAGACGACACATAAGAATATAAGTGGAAAGAAGAATGCTTTGATGTTTTCCTTCTTTTTCATTTTGCTGTTTATATGTAGTATGTGTGTGTGTGTGCTTTGAAGATAGATAGAAAGCTCTATTAGTTTTCCAAGAAAGACGAAGAATCAAGAGAATATTTTTTTCGCCCATCCTCTCTCTCTCTCTCTTCTCCATGCATCTTCTAGTCGCTTACTTTCAGTTTTGTTTTCGAGAAAGAAACGCAGTAAAAAGACAACATGATGCTTACAGTTCTGTCGCATCACTCAAGCTTGTATAGAGTTTTACCTCACTTTTATTTCGAACGTTGATGATGAGGCGCAAAAAGACATAACTTTCATTTGTCGAACAATACACTTTACCTAAACTCTACAAAAGTGCAAAGGTATCGTGCACACAAAAAGTTGAGTTTTTACAGTCTGTGAAATGAAATTTTTTCTCTGTATGTATTTCAGCCTTCTTATATAAAAGTAAATGAATTCGTTGCATATATTGTCAGCGTCATCGTCATCAAGTTTGATGATATTAAGATCAGGTGCTTTTTTTAGGAAAATGGAACTCTTACTGGAATCTGTTGTCTCTTATGGCAAACTCATAAAAAATTCTTGCTGTAGTATTTTCACCAAATGAGTCTGCACAGAATGGATACACATAGTTTTCTCCGAATGCAGTTTCCTTTCCTCTGTCAACCGACAACTGCGTCAAAGTCAGACAACCATTTCCATTGATTAATCTAGCATGGTATTTCTCTTGAAGATACTTAACATGATGACATGGAGAAAATTTGAAAGGGAAAAGTACTTCACACGGCAAAGTGAAAACGGCTTTAAAAACACAACAAATATATAGCATCACAACAATATTTTCTGAATGAGTGCTCTCATCTGTGAGGCATAGCTGTTGCTATTCTTAAGATTGGGATGATGACGAGAATGATGATGATGATGAGAGTCCTACAAGTAAACTTAATAACTTTGGTGATGGTGATGAGTACAAAGATAATTGGCAGAAATTCTTTAGAAATTCTGTAACGACTATAGTCATTCACCCACTCACTTCACACCGCTTTTCTCCCGTCTCTTGTTCCACTTCAATGCTTTTCCGCATGGCTTGACAAAACAACACGCAGATTTGATTACTATGACGACTAACTCTATATGACTACCAACGATAATCAAGTTTGTCTATGTAATTATACACACAAAATCTATCTTTTCCATTCATTCCTATCCATTTAAAATTTTCATTTTATCCTTTCCGTTAAATGCAGAGATTTTGATTTTTCATTTACAGTAAAACGAATATATATGTATACAAGTTATAAACCAAACTATTTGTTAAGATACGTAGTATTTAAAATTGTTTGCTTATTTACCAGAGTTTTTCATTATAACAATTGCAGTACTTAGAATTTTCATCATGATTATGAGAGCATCACACAACGTTAACCATAAACTCTCTCATGGGCACGGCAACTGCAAAGTTTTCAGTTAAAAAATAAAGAGTATACATAGTAATCTGAAAAACAACCACAACGCTTAATGTAACTCAAGAGGAATGTAAAAATTTGTGTTCATGAGCTGTGAGCATGTGTTCTTTTCTGAAGTTTAAACGAAATTTGATACTGTAGCTTATTCTCAACTCTTGTTCTGCTTGCTACGAACAAAGGAAAATCCTTGCGTTTTGTTATTTTATTTTTCCTATTAATTCATTATCTCCACCAATGGAAAATTTTGTGGCTGCATGGTTTAGGGTGCGGTAGTGAAGGTTGAAGAAACAATATCAGTACGTGCAAAACTATAAACAGAAATATATAGAGATGCAGTTTTCTATACAACTAAATCCCAAGTCGTCTTGGAACATTGGTTTGGTTGTCACTGGAAGGCCTATTTTATTGTTCTCATTGCGCATAAGGAAAACAAAGTTTAGATTGTACAGCTCGACCAGCAAGCTTTCAACTTTTTCTAATTAAAGAAGCCAAACTTATGCCTTAGATTCGGATTTGTGGCCCTTTGTGTAAAAAAAAATGTTTTACGAGGCACACGACTGGTTTCCTATATGAGTAGAAAGATTAATAATGTTACGTCTCTGCCGTAAAGGCTTTCCTTTTCAATGTAAGTTCCACATTGCTGTTGTTGTCCTGGGTATTCAACAAATTATACAGTGTAGAGAAGAAAATACGTTAGGATCTTGTTTCCATAAACAAGTAAAGTAAAATGCCATTGCACTACTTGTCCTTCTCTTTCTTGTGGGTAAAGTGGTAAAGCAAGAGCTATAGAAAGATGGGAAGTTTACACAACATTTTTTTGTCTGCTATTACAGAAATTTGGTAAATGTGCCAAAACAAAGTCAACGGAGCGAACGGAAGCCTAATAGGATTGCCACTCTTGGAACAGCCCATACATATAATATAAATAGAGAGAAAGCGAAGCCGAGTTTATGGTAGACTGTAGTCTGTATTCTTGTTGAGTATGATATTTTCGAGAATTTTCTTTTTTTCTTTTTGATATAGCTTTCTCCTCGGCGTCACACACTCTCATTCTATTTTACTTGGTATTCACGCAGAACAGCATAAATAGATACGAGTACATCCCCCTTTCCCTTTTCCCCGCAGTTACGACCACCATCACTATGTCAGGACCTTTTTTCTTCTCTTATCAGTTTCCAGAAGCAAGACACAATATTTATATTTCACATGACATGGTAAGAAGGGAGTAAAAAGAGTTCATCGTATAAGTTAACTTGGGAGAGAGTTTTACTTTCTGCATTTTTACACCAATCTGCAATAAAACAGTGGCAGGAGTAAACTAGCAACTGCGACCGACCGAGGTATCAGCATCAGAGTTGGCTTCGTTTCCTCTTGGTAGTGATACATATGTATAGATAAGCTTAGCAGGTCCCTTCTTTCTGATTGCCAAACTTCTTTATCCTCGCAGGAATTTGATGAGAGTTGTTTCACTCATTTTAATGCCTTTGGCGGAGGAAAATGCCCGCTCCTTAAGTGCAGATGATGCAGAGAGAAGGGAAGGGAACAATTTATCCCTGAATGAATTTCATTGGAATACAACTAGCGTAACAAAGTTTGCTTTTTTGACCATGTCACGTACACAACAACAGCCAATGAGAAAACTTGCATTTTATTGGGGATGATGAATAATAATGATTATTGTTGTATGAAAAACTAAGGCAACCATGGCAAATTTCCAGAAAACAAAAACAAAATCAGCCCAGAATATTGCTGCTCTCTTTCATGCCATGTCCTTTTTGCTTTTAGGGACACAATTTATTTACTTGCTTGTCATAAAAACTGCGAAGATTGAGATGAAGTGATTATGAAAAATGACAAACATATCCTTTTCAATGTCCATCCATTATTGTAAACATATACTGGATTTTACATTTTTACAGATTCACTGCACTCATTTTCCTCTTTAAAAAAGTAAATAATGACAAGATCATACCATTTTCAAGTGAATAACACTCAAAACCAGCAGCAGTAGTGGGTAAGCAGGGTTTGATAAAAAGTCAAGTGGATTTTGAGAAAGAAGAACTTCCTTCCTTTTCATGATAAAACGGAATGAAATCAACTACGTTTGACTTTCGCAGTGCAAGTAATGCGACACACATACAAAATTTGCTACGTTCTGTCTGTCTTTGACATGTCTAGGCTGGAATGAATGAATGAGGAAAGAGTGACATGAGTGGAGTGACAAGTGTGTGCAATTCTTTTCATTCCAATCCTGAAAATGGAATGCTGCTGCGTGGGAGTCAAATCAAATACACCAATAAAGAAAATTCCTGTACCTGACAAGAGCTAAGCATTTATTCATGTTGAACACGCTAGCCAAGTTTGTCAATAAAGCTAACAAACATATCCTTCAAAATAAGATAGCCATGTCAATAAGTATGGTAACCTAAGGTACAACCACTCTCGAAGTTTTTTTCCACGTAGAAAATAAAACGATAATAATGGTGATTATCACATTCATTCATTAACTTTTCACTTTCCCTTTGGTCTCTTCTGCCTTGCCACTAACCAAACCAAAGTAAAAGAGTCTCTCGCCTCAACTAATTTTCGGAGAACTTGCCATCATTATTATCTTACAATGTAACTTTTCTCATCTTTCCTCCTTTCGCACCATAGTTGCAGGAGAACGAAGAAAAAAACTGACTTTTCCACTCTGAATTCAACCAAGGACATCTTATTATTATCATCATCATCGCCCTCATCACCAGTGGCATTTTTATTTCTTCTTGTTCTTCTTTAAAAAATAAGTTCGGCTCTCTGCTCAGCTTCAACAACTTTCTTTTTCGCAAGATTCCCCAAAGAATTATTTTTGCAAGATGGTAGTACTGCGTGATGCGGGTAAAAGGCACTCACACAGAAACGACTTTTCACAGTGAATATCCCACAGGAAAAATACCAGAGAAAAATGCTAATGGTTACACAGTCACACACCATACATTTTTTGTAGTTTTTGTCACTTTTCCTTTCAAAAATGTCGTTCTTCTGTAAAAAAAAAAAAGTTCTCCTCAGAAGTAGTATTATTAGTTTATTCAAATAAAAGGTTCTCACGTTTTATTG
This sequence comes from Entomobrya cf. arborea Gr-Col-00668, assembly GCA_034699025.1. NCBI lineage: Eukaryota > Metazoa > Arthropoda > Collembola > Entomobryomorpha > Entomobryidae > Entomobrya > Entomobrya cf. arborea Gr-Col-00668. Next base: position 11,885 of record JAQIWN010002171.1, on the reverse strand, counting down.
GGTAGTTGGCGTTAAATAAGTTATATGCTGCATCCAATCGTTACATTAATTTTCCAAGTAAAAAAAATCCGTAGAGCTAGGCCCTATATCGTATTTTTTCTACAAGGTACATAAAAATAACTACCCTTTAAAAATTAAACGATTGTTGTTTGCCTTACAACAACAAGGTTCTTTCAAGGGGGAAATTAATGAATGAATGCCGTTGAAGAAAATTTCTATTGGCAAATAAAACAATGATTTTAAAGAGCTACTTCATTAGTTCGAAAGTTAGTAGGCTTTTTTTATGAGTTTATTCTGAAAATGGCATATTTTTTTCTCAGTCGTTTTGAGAAGCCCTAATCGACTACATTCATAAAAAGTGTACGGATATCTTGGGTACTTATAACGGATTTTTTTATAGAACTATTCCATCGGTACTGCCATTTCCACTTACTACTTTTTTTCTTCTTTCTTCATCATATTATCTCAAAAAGCTTTACTGCTGCTGTTGATGTGGATGCGAGTTGAAAGTAATATCATCAAGTGTATTGTTATGGAAAAATGAGCTTGGCAAAAGGAGAAAAAGAGAGGAAGTAATTTTTTTCGTTCTCAAGTCGATATTCTGTCCCCGAAAGAAAGAATACATTATACATATCAACAACTTGGTATATAGCTTTGTTTGGAAGAGTATCAGCACAACAGCAGCAGAATATACATATATATTTTTGGGCCTAAAGCCAGTTGGATTGGAAGGAGATGGCTTTAAGAGACAGTAATGGAGCAATGCGGTGCCGGAAGAGCGCAAGAACAAATATTAGAGGAACACAGATTTCCTTCACTTTCTTCACTCTCATCCGCAGTCCATTACTGCATCATACTTACAAACGATACTACACAGGACCCCACAGCCTTTTGCTTTCCATTTTGTAGAATGTGCCTCTGTGCACAACTTTTTATTTTGAAACTGGAAAGAGGAGAGTATTCTCATATAAATTTTATGCAATAGTATAACGAGTAGTTGTGCAACTGATGTTCATACAGACATACAAACTACATAACAAACGTTCAAATGGAATTCCACTTTCAATAATATCAACATCAGCAGAAAGATAAAGTGTAATGACTACTGCTTTTACTGCTAGTACACTTTTGGGCCGACTCCTCAACATTTTACTGGAATGCGTTTGGTGTGTGCTTTTTACATTTTTCTTGTGTTTCTCGGAAAATAAAATTGGTAAACCTAATTCGCATTAAAGTAATTTTGTACGTGTACAATAAAAATAATGATGATATAAATGTTATGCCAAGTTGCTCAATAAATACACCATTAAAACTTATAAAACTTTTCCAATTTAAAAGTACAATTCAAATGTGCAATTTTACACTATAATTTGCAAATAAGTAAAAAAGGAAATCTTGTTTCCACTATGCAAAATAGATTGGACAAAAAAAAACTATGACTTTTAACATCTTCTTGCCTTGTTTGCTTGGATGGGGTGATTTTATAACATAATATTCATATTATTCAACAGGCCAATTGAATTTATATTCGTCAAAGGTTTTCTATTCACCGAAAATAAAGCATTAAATTTCCTCAGTTCAATTCAATTCAGGCTAAATGACAACAGCAGTAATATAATATATGTCTCTGTGCCTAACTTATTTATATATGATACAAGTCTTCTTTTTTGATCATTTTAGTCTTTATGCAACTCTACCAACAAAGGTTAAATGATATGGTTTCAAAATCTTGTTTCTTTTAGCTAATTGTGTATTTAAGGGATTTCGTGAATTTTTTTTTACAGATTTTAGCTGCATTGTATTTTATATAGATGCCTATATATTTTGCTCTCTGCATTGTCATCACTTTATAAATAGCAGGTCCCATTAAAGTTACAAATCCAGACAAACTCTGTTTGCCAAATCCCCTTTCTTTTTTAACTTGAATCTTTTTATCTCCAAATCTTTTATCCACATTTTATTATTTTTTTTTTACAAAGAAAGAGAAAAGTCATTAGGCATTTGTTGTACTTGACTTAAGAAAAAAATAGTGACAAGAGAAATATATATATTTTTTCATTCTTGGTATATTTTTAAAGTGCGACGCCATTTCACCAAGGCGTGCCTACAACAGCGTAACATTCCATTCTCCATAAGTTAGTCATACATACATGTGTAGTAGGTACATAACGTCGTAGCTTTTGTGTGTGTTGTTGTGAAAGATGGAGTGAAAGGGCAAAATAAGTAGTAGAGGCGTACAACAGATGATGTTAGCTTACAACAACCACCACCACTACTACTACTCAACTCACTCCTCTTGTTGGTCTATTCTCTTTGGTTTGGGTATTATGTGCTCTGCGTACCCTGGGACAAGCAAATCGATAACGAACTTGCCCTCTGTCTACCATTTTCTCTAGATCTTTCGGCATAAGCACAGCAGCAGCAGTTAGAGCGATAGAGAGGGGCTAGGTATAGTAAGCAGATAGTTAGAAAGAAGGAGAAGAGAGAGAACAAGTGATGGTGGTGGCTTGAAGGAAAGTAAAACGGGTACGTATGTAGTTAAGACTAACCAAGTAGCCGAATGTCATTACATATAGATATTAGAGAGAGAGAGTGAGAGAGAGGCACATATGTGTATGCATAGCTAGTATAAAGTTAAAAAATCGAGTAGGAGTTTTTCAAGAGTTTGTGTTTTAGAATGAGAGAGATTCCAGTAAACTTCTCCATTTGCTTGGCTTATTCTCACTCATTCTCACACAGACAGACTTGTGAGCCTCTTTTCCCCCTTTTCTATTCTCCTCGCTTGCTCCAATGTCCCCATCCGTATTCTTTTCTTTCCTTCTTTCTTTCTCGCTTTCCTTCCAACACACATTCAAGAGTGCTGCTTTAGCATTAGTACATATTTTTGTGTGCGCTACCATTTCAAAAACCACACAATACGTTGTCTCCTCCGAATAGTAATATAGATACATACATAAACGCTCATTTTATGTATATATATAAAAATATATATAGCCATACGAGTATATAAAGTAGTAAGGGTTTTTGTTTCACATTCAACATTGGGCTGGGACATGGTACTGTGCCGATGATGATTGTGAGAGTTTGAGTCGAGTAGGGTTGAGTGGAACTGAGAGAGAGAGAGAGCAGAGAGTTTAGAGTGTGTATAATATTTATATATATATAAATATACGAGGTTAGTAGCCATCACATCTTGCATTCTCTCTATCCCTTTGTAATATTCTACGTGCTTTTACTCAACCAAGTTACAAAAGATGGAAAAAAGAAAGAAAAAAAAAGTTTACTGCGGCATTTGGCACCAAACACTGCACTCGGTATGGTATGGGGTAGCAGCGACATAGCACAACCACACATTGTACAATAAAGAAAACTGCTACCAACTAAGTACAAGTGCATTACTTCGCTTTCCCTCAGTCAGAGCTGTCTTTATGAAAAGTAAATATGTATGTATGTAAACATTTGTATTATAAATATATTTATGTAGCTTGAGACACAGTTTGGATTTTTTGGAGGAATAAAAATGAAAGGAAAATGGGGAGTTTTTTCTCTCTTCTTTTAAGGCATTTTATACCGTGAAAGAAATAATATGGCTTGCTTGAGGTAGGCGTTTGTGTGCTGTTCACTTCACATGCATGGATGCATTATTATTATACATGTCCTAACGTATGGCGTAAGTAGTATACCACGTTGAAACGAAAATGCTTATTGTTTGTTCCATCTCTACTCAACCTTTTTCGGTTTATACAGAAAAGCAGGGATATAGTAACGTTTACGTTGTTATATATAATAATAATAATGACTATGTAGGTACAATTACAGGTTACGGTCGGTCTAGTATGCTATATGACATGGCTTGTAACAGCGGAGGATAATATGTTTTCACTTGGGGTAAAATGGAAGACCATGCATCCATGTAATTGTAGAGGTGTGCGATGGTATGCTTCCCTCAGTGCTTTTTCAGATATACAATCTTTTCCATTATCGGAATAAAAAGTATCCTAACAAGTTTACATAAAATTGTGTATGAATGATGATAATATGAATAACATTTACTACATGAAATTCTAGGTTTCTCAATGAATTATACATGAATAAAAATAACATGTCATGCATTGTAGTAAAGCTATCATTTTTTACAAGACTAAAGTATTTTATAATTCTTTACACCCGAGTAAAGGTATTTGAATTTCAAAAAATACATCATTAAAAGAAGCTTAGCAAATTATTGTTTATAATTCGCAAAGTTTGAAAAGAGTCTAAGTGTTTTTCTTACGTCACACTTTGTTTACATGCACACCTCTACTTTTACTTTAATGTGCTTTTCCAACAAACCGAAGAAACATTTGTTGTAGTAAAGTGTTTCCATTGAGGAGAAGAAAAGGGAGAGAGAGAGAGAGGAATGAGTTCGACTGAAGTATGCACTAGTTTTTACACTTTTTAGAGAAAATGGTATCATAGTGGTTGCATACAACTCGATTTTCTTTCAGCTTCTTCAATACGCGTTGCCTCAAGAGCACAAGTGCTCAGTAGAGTAAAAGTGTACTACGTAATGGCTTATGTGTTAGTTGTTAGTTTTACTTTTGGTAGTATAATATTACTTCGTATTCAAAATTGGGTATCATCACATATCAAACTCATTCTTCATGTGTGTCTTGTCTCGTATGTACATCCTCATTATTTTCAAGCCTGCATTGCGCGTTCATGATGATCGTTTATGTATGTTTTTAGAGAGAATACTGATGCTACTGGTGGCAGTGGCGGTGGGTATGTGCGATGATGTTAGAAATTCTCCTCTTGTACAACAAACTTATTTTCTCACTGCTTTTCCCTCTCTCTCTCTCTTTTACTTGACTTATCATTATTATACGCTCTCTCGGTATCATATTTTGGCAGTCTTTCCACCCATTTTAGTACATTAGATTCCTACAAGTCTGGTGTTATGAATACAGTGAAACCACTTCTTGTTCTTTTTTACTGCTTCTTCGCCTCCTTCTCTAGCATCAGAACTAGAAAAGTCAAAAGTACTACAACAACCGCTACTGTCATAAAAAACATGCTATGCTAATATCCAACTCTAACCACCACCACCATCACACACCAGTTTGTTATCCAACTACTGCAGCAGCATCATAAGCAGCACATGTACATTACTAACTTTATTCTGCAGTGGTGGCGGAAGAATAGTTAACCTTTTATATTCACAATCACAATCAACCCAATAATATAACAGCAGCAGCATTTACACACACATTTATACTGTATGATGTCTGCTTCTCTTTCTCTCATACAAAACTTAAAGAGAAAACGGAAAGTTACACTTTTCTACAAATATTGCAACATTCTGTTTGAATTAGAGTCTGCAGTACATCCTACATGGCCATACACATACCAAACATAAAGATCATTTATGGTGGAACATAAGCAAAGAGAGAGGCAAACAAATTCTACTCCATTTTGTGGTGATATGTACATAACATTATAACTCGCCTCTTATTTGAATTTTCCATTAAGCATGACTTGTCTTATTTATTTTATGGCATATGCATTGACATGTAACGTCCTTTTAAAATAAAATATTATCTAATAATAAGGTAGTTATGGTATTAAAATACGCCAGTTACACAGACTCTATCAGCTTGATTCAGAAGAGGATGAAAAAAATACGCATCAGAGGAACTTTCTCCATATGTGAAGTTAAAGAGAGAAAATTCCCATTATTACATCCTTCCGCTTTCTGATGGAAAATTGGTTATACGTATGTATATACCAAACGGACTAAATGGAGTAAACAAATTCACCGGAAAAAAGTTGCATGAGTAGGGAAAAAAATGTTGCCGCTACTTGAAAAGACGGTGCGTGGAATAGACAAGCACAAGACGCAAAAGGGTTATAACAATTTATGAGCACACACTACACCCATTCTCTCTCACTTTCTCTCGGTGCTTGTTTGGAAGATGATGATGCTTTACGTGTGTGTGGATGTGAATAAAAGGAATATCTCATTATCAACCCTTTTTCTGTATGTATAATGCATCAAGTCAACTCTCTCAAAGTAGCATGCTAGCTTGTTAACAAGCTTTGAAAATGTGGACTCAACAAACAGGTAGGTACTGTAAGGTTGATTCCATTCTCTTTCAAAAGGAATTTTTCTCGTCTGTTTTAAAAGTACATTTACGACATGGACCGAGTTACAATACAGTGGCTTTGAAAGCATCTTTTCTCCTGTCATCATTATCACATGGGCGAGCAGGGAAGATTGAGGATGGAAAAGGGCGACGAAGAAAAAGCGTAACAATCGAAGCAGTAGAAAAGCTGCATCAACATGTCTTTATTTCCCCCTATATTTGTGTAATAATATTAGGGATTTTATATGTTCTACTGTTTTTTCCACCCCCTCAGCTATTCTAGAACAGATATGATATAGTATACAATGTTAGTAATATATATTAAAGGGAACGTCTAACGATTTTCAAGGTGAAGATGAGCACAAAGCCAAACATCTAAAAGATGCATTTGAGCTGATTGAGGAAAGTTTGTATTGTAGGTAGACATTTTGACATCTATACTCTATGTACGCTTTTTGTAGTGCATTGGTATATATGTACCAGCAATAGCTCAGCGAGAACAACTTACCCCTCTACTTCGTTTCAATGAGACCCAGAGAAAAAAAAAAGTTTTTTTGCTCTATAATGATCCAGTAACAATAATAATCCTGTGTTTATTCAACTTTATAAGTAAAAAAAAGTCTTCAGAAAGTTTTAAATCTTGGGTAATGAAAGTGATATTCTTTTACCATTTCACAAATAGCTCACGACACATGTCAAATCATCATGTGTAGTGATAAGTATAATCTATTATCTAGTACACTACAACCCCGCTAATAATTGAAAGTAGAGTGGGCGACAAGCGGCTTTATCTCGGTATTTTTTTCATGCAAATAAATGCCGGGATATAGATTTTTTATTGGATACTGCGCAGCTTTGGTAAGAATGAGGTAGCGCACCGGCATAATGAAACGCTATGTGGCGCAACACTTTTGAGAATATTTTTTGAATCTCAGAAAAACAGAATAGGCACAGCATGAAAAGATGAACCGAAATTATGAATTTAATTGAAGTATGCTATTTTTGTTATGATGGTCATGCCTGTAGTTTTATGCGTCACTTATTCTTTGATGCTTTAATACTTGAAATATATAATGTAAACTTGTGTCAAGTTGATTTCAGTTCGGCAGGAGCATTGTAATAAGTACAAGAAAACAATTAAGTAAATAGGTTCCTTAAATGCAAACTTAAAGCGTAACAGACATACACACACGCACGCATAAGCAAGTTATTTTGAATCGATTATTTTTTTTTACAGAAAACGCATTGCAGTTTTCAAAAAAATGCTTTCCTTTCTTCTATAAAACTACTTTAGCAGTATGACAGTTGTATCATCCGTAGATGGTACCTTTTTTTGTTCACATGTCATTGATCTAACAGACTTGTCACTTGTTTAGAAATGTATTGTAATATGTAATGAGTGCGTGTGTTATGTACGGTGTGCATGACAGAGTTACAAGATATGAAAAACCTTTTTCTTTGAGCTATCGATTTTTTAAGACATAAAAAAATGTATAATAGAGTAAAATGTAAATGTTTGTCTATATTTGTATAAATATATAATATTATATAGAATTAAAGGCTACGAAATTTCTAAATAGATTTTTTTACCTGTAAACTTTTTATTCCAATTTGGTATTCCCACCCAACAATAATGCTAGAAAAATGGACAGATATTTTTTTTTGTGTTTAAAAAAATTATTGAATGACACTTTTATCACTTGCTTTACTGAATGTAATTTTTAGAAAGAAATTTTTAATAAAAAAACTTAGAGAACTTTTAAAAAGAGAAAATAAGTTTCACTATTAAATTTAATTGTATTGTAATAATTTTTTTGTTTCCAAGGTTATTATGGTGATGATGCAGTATATAGCGGCACAATAATCAATATTTCTGATGAAAATTTGTTAGGACGCTTTCACTTATTTTTTTTTCTTCAAAAGTTGCTTGCGGAAAATATTTGTCACTCGATATTCAAAATCAAAAATTACAACTCTATGATCGATGTAAATAAATGCGTATATGAAACTTAATAAATATAATAGTTTTTTTACATGGAAAGCAAAGTGCATTCATTCAATCAAATGACGGCAAAGCAAAAAAGTACAAAGTAAAAAGTACTGAAAAAAATTAAAAAGTTGGTTTTCCAGCTTACCTGGTAGATGTATTTTTTTCCTTTTTTAATAAAAAGGATGAAAGTAGTGAGATAGATATTTAGACAGAGAGTGTTTTTGTGTGGATAATCTATTTAAAGATTACTGAAGTAGTAGTAGTAGTAATTGGACAACTAGACGGTCAAAAAGTCTGTTTATTTTTTTTCTCTGTGGATTTATTTATTTTTAAATATATTTTTTGACAGTTGACAATTTAGTGACAACAATACAATTTATTACCAAAATGAATCTGGGATAACTGATGAAAATAAGGAGAAAAAGACAATAGCAACGAAAGGATACCGAGTGACGACGAACCTCTACAAACGGATAAGAGAACACAACTGACGAGTTGGATGTGCAGGAACTAAATGATCCTACCAAAAAATTTGAGTTGGTAAACTTGCCAATGCAAAAGTTCAGTTAGTACAACAGCGAATTGGAAAGTACCATGAGCAAGTATATATTGCGGGTACACACATCTCCAGCAAAAAACATTTCTCCAGAGACTCAACTCAAGATAGACCCGTTCATAGAAAAGCTTTATCACCCTTCCCTATCATATCATACCGTGTCATGCCATGCCATAATACACAGAGTACCCACTTTACCATTCCGGGCACTACAATACCCGGAATAAAAAGAACATTATGGAGAGCATGCATGCAACAAGCCTTTATGAGAGATGAAATGTCTTTATGCATATTGTCCTTACATGTTTCATATATACAACCCTGCCAATGCGACATTCAATGCTTTCACTAGGATATTTAGCAGTACAACACCCCCACACCAAACTGGTTTACTTTACCACTACGACACCACCGCTTTCTTCATACATTACTGTTTGTGTGTCTCCCCCGTACGAAATAGGAGGAGGAGGAGAATAATATAAAACGAAGCAGAACAGTAAAAAAAGAAGAATATTGGAGAAATGTCCGTGTTATTTTTCAATGAATCGTTATGTGTACAGATCTTGTATGGAACCCTACATGTCTTTAAAGCTTTTTATGGGGGTATAGCAGGTCATCATAACGAGTATTATTGGAAGCGTACTGCGACTAACAATATCCCTACTCTATATTCCCCCATTGTTTAAATGCAAATTACAAAATGAGCTACGTACATGGAGAGAAAGTAAAGAAAGGTAAGAGACAGTTCACATATACAACTGAAATGTCATCATAAACTTTTTTGTTTTAAATACCCTAAAGATTATGATGATCCGAATAATATGTAACCATTCGACATTATCTGTACCCGTTCATTTTTTTACTAAAGCTGGTCATGGAAAATACTGCAGTGTCGCGGTTTTTTTTTCATTGTATGAGCACTAGATTTTCTCTCGGAGTGTTGCGAGAAGGTGATCGGGTTCTCGTTCTCGTTCACCCACAATAATGGCGAAGTGCCGAGCAAAACCGGTGAAATTTAGTGAAGGACAAGCAGGAATACAAGGGTGCATTTCGCAATCATAATGATAATCAGCGGGACGTCCGAACAGAAAACTTATCCCGGGTACGGTAGTAGGTATTTTTTTACGATATACTACAATCATGCATGCACGTGTAGTATTACAAAAATGCTCATCAATTTGTTAATTCTAGACATTGTCGGCCAATGACTTTCTCTTGTTAATTTACTTGTATTGGTTTTCTATGATCATGATGATCAAAAGCAACAACAGCAGATTTCTTTTTCTTGTGGCAGCCATCCATGTATGCCGTATAATGATTTAAGTGAATTATCATTTTACTACTTTGAAAATCTTTATGAATGGATCCGGTTTGCCTATTTCCTTTTCAAGTAGAAAACTCCTTCTCTACAAAACGGAGAAAATTTAGGCATTATAATATGCATTACAGCATAAAGGTATTATAATATGTGTATGTAAAATTACTATAAATACAGATATGTGTTTATATCCATGTATTTCGTATTACCGAAGCAAAAGCAGATAAATGATTCATCCATTAACGCAGCAACCATTATAATTTGGAGTAATGACACTTCATTATGCATACAAATGTGTAGTTGAGTTTTCACTCATAATGATGCCCTGCTAATTTTATAGAATGTTACATGTCTTCTTTGCCAAGTTTACCAAGTTTACACTTCCTTTAAATTTAGGCTGGAGTCTACCATTCTATAATGGAGTTATACACTACTCGTGTATTGGTGTACACCTGGTGTTAAGTCAGTTTACTTGTAAATAATTAATTGGCATGTGAGTCCAGCGAGGGTATTGAGAATGTCGTGTCGTGACTACCAAAAGTACATGTATATACATCATATGCATATAATTATATGCGTATATTATACAGGTGGAGATTTTTGCAAATAGTAGGGTCATATACATATGTATTTGCCTATATGTAAATGTGCATTGCAAAAACATAATTTCGTCGGGAATATAAACTTGGGGGCCCATTCTAGAGCTAGGGTTTCTAAAATCTGCTAATTTTTATGCATGACCAAATTCAAGTAAATCATAAATGTTTGAATTATACGCATATAGCACAAATACTAATGTAACTTTTGTTGAAATGTGAAAGTCAGCTTTTACGCATTTCTCTGCATAATCGATTATTTTTTATACATACTACAAACTGTACAGAGGCATCCTCTGTGGAGCTAGATATTTTAATTTGCTAAAAACCAATTTTTGACATATTTTTTTTAAAGTTTGATTAGGAATGTGTCATATGTCATGGAATGCTTTCTATATTTTATGTACAACGGTTCAAAGCAAGTTTCTGATATCACCTCGACATATGTTTACCAAAGGTTAAAGGGTAAAGCAATATTTTTTGGACTGATTTGATTATTTTGTTGCATTTTAAATTGTCCGTCATCCTATCCAACAGATGGAATCTTGACTTTCGAGCTATTTACTTACTTCAGTCTGGTTCTGGGATTACAATAAAAAAATTAGGGCCAATAAAATATTTACCTAGCCCGTTTTTAATAAAATGCAATTAAAAATCAAAAGTCAACGATATGAAAAGAGTGATTAAGTATTGTGGTGGTTAACCTCCTAGGGGTTTAGTTAAGGACCATCCAAAAGGGATTAATAAAACAAATACAGGATTTAATTATATCCCAAGAAACAGACTACATATTAATTGAGCTCTGACAAAATAGAACTAATGGTGGCCCATTTTAATTTTAATGACGTAAATTTGCGAGAACTCTATCCATTAGAACCATGCCTGAAAGACGCATTACTATCTACAAACACAGAGAAACATCATAAAGTATCAAAATTCGCACATTTACTTATTACATACCAAACAAAAAGCGAAATAGCAACACAGCTATGATCTTCATGCGCTGATTCATAACAGCATGAATGAGTTCTTGCTTTTGCCACCTAGCCCATAGCCTATGAATTGACAAAGAAAAACATTGATTTCAATAATCCCTTTTGTCTCCTTCCTCACAGCAGATTGCACATTGCACACCTACGATTGCCTATAAAAGGCATCGCTTCATCTTCATCCCCACTACCACCACAGAAGATCATACCTAGTCCTAGATATTTGCATAGCTTGGGTTGTAGCATGTCCCGTGATTCGTGATGTTTTGTAACATTATTCGTTGTTGTCACGTACAAGAAATAACTTGATG
>JAQIWN010002170.1:0-16976 GCA_034699025.1 Entomobrya cf. arborea Gr-Col-00668 | reverse complement strand
CGGACAGACGGACAGACGGACAGACGGACAGACGGACGGAACAAAATGAATACTTGCGAAAGTCGCAAGTAATAACTTGATAAAAAAATAGCTGAAAATTATAAATTACTGCCGGTAGCATGCAACAACTTGGCAACATTCATTTTAGGGAAAACTTGGCAACCCTTTTTGATGGGAAGTACACCTAATCCAAAAAGTACACTACGTGTGTAGTAGCCTTCTATTCTTTTCAAGTAAAATCACAGGACCTACTGCAGTTCTCTTTAAAACTATCCAGCGGTTCTCAGAGAATCTACTATTTTTCTTTAAATTACGAAATTAATTTAAAACTGCTGATTAGAGAATGATTTAATTCATTAAGTGATTGCATACACGTTTGTAATGGATATTAAATTATAGGGGTAGCTATTTTATGGTATTGAAATGTCGGATTTATTGTGAATTTTGCTTGTATTGTCTGCAGTCATTTTTTCAGGAAGTTGTCGGAGGTGATATGGGTAGGTTTGGAATATTTGACATCACATTTGAGTGAGTGGCGACGTATGGCTGGACTGTATAACCAGGCTAGCCATAATGTCGTCATGCTGCATATACATTGAATTTTTGGAGGGGTCTAATCCGGATCCCGTAAATGAATGAAAGATAATAGAAATGAAGTAAGTAAGGTAACTAGTTCTGGAGTTAGTTTTAATTTTTTAAATGGAAAAGTAGTAGGGGAAATGAAGGTAGTTAGTGTACCGGTACTAGAGGAGTTATGAAATTTTTTTGTAGACGTCAATAGAGAAAAGATGAAGGGATGATAGAGATGGTGAGAGAAATGTAAGGGTTGAAAGAATAAGGGGTGGGTTTCGGGGTAAATTGGAATTGAAAAACCTAGTAACTAAATAAGTGATAATGTCATGGATGCCAACAACGAAGCAATTATAAAACTATGAATGCCTTGTATTAACTTTAAGGTGGATATTCATTTTTTCATAATTGCTATCTAGTTGACTTTTTTTGCATATACATTTTTGTGTGACATTTCACTTGACAGTATAACTAGAATAAGTCATTGTACCATTAAACTACATTTTAATAGTTTTGTGTGTGTCGTGGCGTTTCACCAGACCATAATATAACTGAGATTAGTTATAGTGTCATTATACTGCATACACATTTTGAATTTTAATTGTTTTGAGTGTGTGGTGGCATTTAACCGGACTGTATAACTGAGATTAGTTATAATGTCGTTATACTGCATACATATTTGAATTCATTGAGTGTCTGGTGTGGTGGTGACATGTCACTGAACTGTTTAACTAGGATAAGTCACACTGTCATTATTTCGCATATATATTTTAATAGTTTTGAGAGTGTGGTGACATGCCACCGTACCTTATTACTAGGATCTAAGATATTGTCATTAAACCATTGTTTTGCAAATACATTTTGATTTTCGAGTGCGTGGTGGCATTTAATCGGACTGTATAACTGAGGTTAGCTATAATGTCACTATGCTGCTTACACATTTGAATTATTTTGAGTGAATGGTGACATCTTACTGAGCTATATAACCGCGATCAGTTATAATGTCATTATGTTGCATAAACATTTGATTTTTTGAGTGAATGGTGACATCTCACTGGCCCGTTTAACTAGAAGTCATGGCGTCATACAAACAAGATCATGCAACTTGACAGAAAAGTAAAATAAAGACTTAGGTTCGTTTCTATTGTTCAGACCAAGCCATTGTACTAATTAATTTTTGCCAATTCGTGGAATTAGTAGTTAATAAGATTAAGCAAAAGTGAAAAACTAGCCTATAACTGACATTTAGATTCTCATAATGTTTTGACTGTTGTCACTTTCTTGTAAATATTTTGAAATTATTTAGCTCGCTGCATTGCAGAGTGTAAGTGGCGACATTTTTTGTGCTTAAGTGTTGTAATTGTAAAACAAATCACCCTTCTTATATCTTTGTTGCATAATACACAAAATACTCATAACTATTTTGCATATTTTGAGTGAGTGATAGTGATAAAGATGCAACACCAGTAATACAATTCCAAATATATATTATCATTAAATCAAGATTGAAGTTTCAAAATAATGAAGTACAAGGCAGTGGTACAACTTTCTCTCGCTTGGTAAATTGTTAAGATTTTATAAGTTTAGGGAATTATTAATAATGTTATTTTCTTTTTGCATGCAACTACACCTCAAAATAAATGAATCTTTAAGTGCAAAGCATCTTGCATAATTACTACATATTAAACTTTTCTCTACAGAAACAAGCATCCATACTAGAATTTATCTATATCATCCTAACTGGCAGTAATTTTTAATAATTTGTCTGGCTACTTGTTTTGTTAGGTGTAACTACTACACAATTTAATAGGCTAATAGTTACTGCATCTACATTTATGAATGTTAGATAGTTCACATTAGAATTTGTTCATCTTGAGCTTTTTCTTACAAGAATGCACGCTTATTCTCAATACCAATTAAAAGGATTGCACTACAACTAGCTAATGATAATGATAAGCATCTTCGATAAGTTGGTTAAGTGAAAGTAAGAAAGAAGGACAAGTTAGCGAAACACTAGTCAGTAGTTCAGGGATGAACGACTGGGGTGTTTTGGAACGTAGGCATAAGCCTAACAATTTATAAAAAAAATACTTGTCCTTCTCCTAACTCCTCAGTACTTACATCTTGGCTTGGAAAGCCAAAAACTACCCCACCGGCCTGTCGCAACGCTGCTACCACCATACACCAACAAACATATTTATCTACTACCAAGCAACCAGGAACTTTCACTACACGTGCTACTACAAAAAAAAACACAGAAAGCAGATACTGTTAGTTTAACTGCTCTATTAATTTTCTAACTAATTGGTAAACTATCAATATAATAGGGTTTTACCAAGCCATACCTTTCACGTGTGGGGGGTGGTTGGGGGAATACAGAACGAAATTATATAAACTTCTTACGGCAACCCAAAAACCTGAAAATTTTCAGGTGTTAAAAAAATGATGAGTGGTGAAAAATGATACTGATTATTTTGTCTTGATCAAAGTCGTTATCTTTCACAATGAAGGGTCAAACAATAAATAAATTTACTACTTACTCGAGATACAATATTTGATAAACCTGGTCCAGAGCAGAGTAGTTAGCCCGCTAATTGGATGACCTGTTAAGGAACGCCTTCAATAACACCAGGGGCCAGATCAGATGAATTAGCTTCAGTTCAGGACTGTAAAATGAATGCCAAAAAATACAAACATCAGTTTCAATTAAAATAAAATGTACGTGGAATGTGAATAAAGTAAACGTGTTATAATTAAAATAAAATGTCACATGTCACATCACAGGCTAATGGATAGTTAAATTATTATGTAATATAACTCGTAAAAATTACACTACAACAGTTTAAAATTGTTCTACTGCTTTAAGCTAAATACCACTACCAACTCAGTTTTACTACTATCAGTAAATTATCAGTAAATCAGGGATGAGTCACCTTTATTTCTCTTAAACTAACGTTAAGTAATTTTTAGCAGTACCTTCAACAATCAGTGATATAATTTATTTTCACAAAATCACTCCACCTCCAGTAGCCCCAAAAATTAAACACTCAGCTCCGGTTGTCGTTTTTCTGAAGAAGAAAAAAAAATGAGTATAATGAACCGACTAGAACGGCATCTACAATGCATCTGCATCCGAAATACGAAAAGGAAGAATGGGGAATATGTTTTATCGCGTCTCTCTACATATTTAGTTGAGTCAGTCCTTTTTTTCATTTCACTCTGACTTGACACCAGACACAATACAATTTACACAAGCATCCGATTCACGAATTCCATTCATTTCTTCATCAAACCATACTAACTTGCTATTTGAGATTTACAACGTGCTGTGTATTTTGGCGTACAAACAGACAAACCAGACATCACACCACACCACACAGCCCTCCCTGCCTATAATAGAAACCCTTTCTCCTCTTCCATTCCAGAAAGAAGGAGCAACATTAGCAGGCAAGTATAGAAATGCTTTTAAACTTGCGTACAGAAAAAATTGGAATGGATGATGTTGCTGTGCTGTGTTCTCTTCTCTGTCCTACTTCTATTCTTGTTTCCTACACAACTTGAAAAGCATTTCATTCGGTACAAACAAGTGGCTGGGTACAGCAGCAGCAGAGGAAGATGACCAACAAAATGGCCTCCACGTGTTTTGGTATGGACAAACAAACAAAAATGAAATGTGCATGTGCCTCGGCCACCCTTGGTTTCTCTTAATATCTTATAATGGCCTGGATTTTCGTTATGGCCTCCTTTCCCTTTCGAAATTGATATTTTGCAGTGAATTCTGCTGGACAGACAGACAATACGCAAAACTTGTCCATTATTACTGTCATCAGTCACAATCACAACAACAACATGGAAAACCTAGCACTACCTTTTTGAGACGGAAATGGGGCATTCTGCTACTTCATAATATTTTAACGTGACTTCGTAATTTCTTAAGTGATTTTGAAAATTATGAACTTAGAATGATCTACATAGAATGATGCCCAAGCCCATGATTTAAAACACAGCTTATGATTTCTATCAGTAGTGTATAGCGAACTTGTACATTGCGTGTTAAATTAAGTGCAGGGTTGAAATGGGGCGTTCTGAAACATGAGCACAGCCAGGTCTAGAAATGCTTTCCTTTCTCTTACCCTCACACCTCAGCAGAATGAATTCAGCCATCTTACTATAGCTAACTGGCAGTCCACCACCACCACCATTAATTACTATTTTTCTCTCTGATACTTCTTAATAGGTGTTTAATGTTACTCAGAAAAGTCATAAAAACTTCATGCTTCTGTTTCTTATATAAATTTAACTGGCTGTACTAAGAACTTTAATCACTTTCAAAATGAGTAAGTAGTTAAATGGAGATGGATGTGGCAGCTATTTTCACATGATAAGATGATTAAATTTTAAGATGGCGACCAAAACGAATTACGAAAACTGGTACTTGCCATACAGCTAAATACTATCACTGACTACATCACAATACAATAGCCTCTTCAAAAATAGCAGTTACCTTTTGTGCCGTTAAACGATTGCTTCCACTGCCCTTCCAGGTCAAGTTCAATAATTAATTCAAGGGAAAAAATAAAATAAATCTATTAAATGTGAATATTATCGACATCATTACCATATGTAAAGTTGCACAAGTCACTCACAAATTTTTAATAATTTGTAATTACCTAATCTTAAATTCTTATAAGTGGTTACATAACCTGCTGCTGCTGCCCTGTTGAATGTCAAAGTCAGGATTGTGAATTTTTCAGTGAATTAAATTCGGTTTTAGTCAGTTTTTTCACAATATCTTGATCTTTCACAAATCGATCAAGTGCAGGTGCTCAAAAAATCTGAAATCAGACTGTTGCTATCGCGAGGACTCAGGAGTAAGACTAAGACTGCTGAATTGTTTTTTGAATGTCATGAAAAGAATGAGAAGAAGACGCGAAAGAAAAGCATTGATCGTATATGATGGCCTCTAAGCTGCACGATGAATATCATCGGCACCGCAACGATTTTCAACTCGGGGGGTATAGGATTCAGCAAAGATGGAAAATTCTGTGTTACCTAAAAATTCATATGCGTGAATTAAAATTAAGCATTTGCACAATCACTGACTCCAACGATGTGTCGTTTGTTTAATCTTAGTTACTATTTTTTGATGCAGTAAATCATTTAATTATATCAGTATTTGCATGACGTCATTTTAACAGAAATTACTAACTTACTCTTATCTTATAGAGAACTGAATTGCACCTTAGAGGTTTGTTCAAAATGTTACATGCTATGAAATTAACAAATTAAGTAAATATTTCCTCTTTATTTTTTATCATGAAAATATGCATATGAATGTAAAAACAGCGGATTAATGAAATTTTATAACTGCATTAAAATAATTACTGGCAACTTATTGCACTCATTAGCGGATTCGGATCAAAAACGGATTTCATAAACGAAACAGCTTTTTACGATTCATGACTATTCCAACATTTCATGAAATTTCGAAAAAGGTTTTTTGAGAGGGGCGTAGGGGTCTAAAGACATCCCCTATCCTCCTCAATGCTGCAGCCCTGGTCATTTATCTTGGTGCATAAATATAAATATGTGAGGTAAGGAATCGCAAGATAATACACATGCATATATAGAAACAAGATACAACGTAATATAATCGAACTGAGATGCAAATTCCTACATTTATCTCGGCGACGCCATTTTTAAAAGCATGTATACGGTAAATGTTGATTGAAAGTATAACGTTTTTCGAATGAACCAAATTAGTTGAAAAACAGCCCTACTGTATGTGTTGATCAAAATATTTCAGTATGTTCCTATGATCAAAGATACCCATTTGAAACAGGTCTGTTTGGACCCGAAAAAAGCCTAAGCATATCTAACCCGGAAGTATCGTCACTTGTGAAAGATTCCACACATTCGAAACACTGCCTCTTTTCTTTTGAAGCATACACTTCTCTAGCTCTTCAGTTTTCTATATATTGCATCGTAATCACTCATTTGTTTATTGTGAACAACAGTTAGCTTTATGTACATTATGCTTGTTTGCACCTAAAATCCACGAAAATTTACTCCTGCTCACCCTACCTACACCTTAACTCATATACCCTGTCGTGCACGGACATAAAGGAGTTCACAGGGGATTTGCATTATCGCAATACCAAAAACTACATAATATATTTACTCCCTGTCTGAAGGAAAAACCTTTTTCGTTCCCTCACCCTTCACCCTACAAGTATCATGCCTTTCCATTTGTCGTCCCGTCATAAAATCATCACACAAGCAGGTATTACAAGAGACGCCAAGCGAAAATATTCTTCTTCCTTGTTCTGCACAAGGCAAGGTGAAATTGCTTTGAACAACTTTTTGTTGGAAAGGAAAATGATTTTTTTCTTTGAATTGCTTGGTTTGGCTTGCGTATATTTTGCAAGACTGCCAGGCATGGATTCTTCCCTTTCTATTTTGCTTCAAAGCACGCATTTCAATATTTCAATTCTGAGTCATCATTGTCCTACTTCCTGTCCTGTGATTGTACTATGCATTTGATTTTTTTAAGGAACAGCGCAAGCGTACTTACAAAACATGCATGTACTGTTTGTAAAAATGTAAAATTTCGTAGAGGGCTATGCGTAAAGACTCAATGCACATTCATAATATAATCGCATGTCAAAATACTTTACTAATTTCAAGGTTTATGTTACAGAAATATTTCTGACTTTTTTTTATTTCAAACATTCAAAAAGATTGCAATTTTTCATTTAAGATATTATAACCATATCACACTTTTAACTTTTAACATGATTCGATGCAATTGCATCACTGTATTATTTAAGATTACATGAATTGTATTGAAAGAATGACAAGATGGTGAGAGATTATAAATAGTGAATAGTAACAAAATTATTTTTAAACACACGGGAAGAGTTACAAGCTACATAAAAATTACTTAATATTCAAAGTTAATTTTAATTTTTAATAAGCAAGACTTTTTAAATCTGTATAGAACATATAATAATATAACTTAAATAGTTTAGAATGAAAATTAAAAATAATATGTGGTAAAACTCATTTAAGACATTGTGAAACTTTTCATGCCTCCACCACTACTAGGTTGGCCTCTTGGAGACGAAGTAGATGCATTTCCTGTGACCATCCTTCGGATTTTTAGGAGCAAAGTCTCAATGTAGTCTTCCACTTCAATTTTCTAAGAAAATAAAAATTGATACGATTAGTAAAATGATAAATCATAAGATTAGCAAAAAATTTAAACATACTAGAATAAACAAGATTTCACATACTTTGCATGCTTCAGTAACAGGCTTCGTTAAGTGCCCTTCCACTGCTTGAGCAACAGTCTCCTGATACGTTGTCAGTCTATTTCCCTTCTTCAGCTGGCTCTCATCCAGGTATTCTTGCATAAAAAACTGAATATGGAAATAGATGAGGGTGAGACCCACCTCAATAATGGACTGTGAATCCTCCATCATTTTCAATGTGAGGAACGTTGCAGCAGCAGACGGAGCCATTCCTCCTAGCTGTGACGATCCCGAAGAAGTTGCAGCGGTTATCATGGGATTTTGCTTCTTCTCCTTTACTTGACTATCAACAATATTTTGGGCTGTGTTGACTACGCATTGGAGGACTACTCCTAAGCTGACATTTTCATCTTGTTCCCTTAACACCGTGTCCAACTCAAAACGATTTGTTAGCACGGGATAGCTAATTGTTGGTTGACGCCGTACCTTCTTTTGTGTAGAAGCCATACCCAACAAGCTACTTCCTCCAGCATCCTCTCCAGGATCTACCTTTGAGCAGTAGTAGAGGAAGAGTAGAGCATGTTTTACGAGAGTTGTTGCGACCGCATCCCCTCGTTGCAAATTCCGTTCAGCTTGAATTCGTAAAATATTCAAAAGAGCTGGTTTCAGCATAGCCCTTGGCATAAATACGGGTATCATGCTCCGGATTCGTTGTTGATTTCCAGCTAATTTGCTCATCAAACTAGTCAGCATTATACTGGCGTGTCGAGGTGTATCTCGTATTGTAATACGTCCTGTGCTAAGAAGTTTAGATACGGCAGAATCGTGGACACGAAGAAACTGAAAGATTTGGTCGATCACCTGCACATTTTTGGGGGCGGAGTCAAGCATCACGTGAAATAACTTGAACACTTGCATATAAAGAGACTCACTGATCGTGTGATGACCAGGGCTAAACGATTGGTCCATATCAGAACTTCTTGGTGTGAGTTGTGCTCTGGAAGACGTTCCGGCACCTTCATCAACTCGTTGTGGTGGATCCCTCGGAGTTGACGTTGCTATTGGAAATCCTACTTCATCTGACCAACTTTGACGCAAGAACTCCTCTGTGCTTGACGTTCGATCTCTACTCGACTGGGCACTCCTACCATGCGAACTCATACTGTCATTTTGATGGTAACTTTGCAGTTCGAAAACCTTCATATCTGTCAGCCTCTTGATTAAGTTCAAGTCCAGTAAATACATCACAGTTTTCATGCCTACTCCTGCCAATCGGCTTAGCATGGTTAACTTGGCTTCAAAAACGAAAAATGCTCGCATGGCTAGCAAACTGGATACATCTTGTGTCTCCGAAGTGAGGAGAGCAATTAAGTCTATGTCATCAACGACACACAAGGCTTCCACCAGAGTGCTCAGGAATCCATTGGTGTATACACAACACATAATAGTGTCATGAATACTTGTCCGGCTAACATTGCCTGGAGATCTCTCATCCCCTCCACTCAAGCGTTTGATTCCACTTCCCCCTAGTCCTTTACCTTCTGTATCAACTTCAGTCACACGGAAATTAGTACCGGCAGGTTTCATCAGCCAGCTCAGGCTGGAAGTTGAGCCACTTGGAGACATGATATTATCACTTGGACCTCCCCTGTCCGGAGTCATTGATCTCCCTGTTCTCGCATTCCTCGCAGCCTTTCCGAAAAATGCTTGCGTACTATTCAACCCTGGTTTGTCATACACTCCTTCCACGAAACTGCCTTCAAATGAACATACACTGTCAACAGTTGTATCAAGCATGCTCTCCATTTTTCGTTCCATTATACTTTGGTCTCCTGCAGTCTCGTCCAAATCCCATTCTTGTCCTCTTCCACTCCCAAAACCAAATCCACCTCCCAAACCTCTGTGCGTGGTGCACTTGATAATCTCACCCATCAAATACAAGGCCTGCATTCTTGTTCTCTCTCCTACGCCTTGACAACAGTCCTTGCACACGTTGTGCAAAGTCAAGGGAAACGCGGTTTGGCTCGCTAGCAACGTCTCTTGACTGCAGTTTTGTAGCAAATTGACACAATACAGCAGACTCGCGTATAATACCCCTCTTACATTCGGATTTTGTGCTGACTGGATCCATTGACATAAATGATGAATAACTACACTCAACGCTGTTCCTTTGGATCCCGCTGCTTGAATAACCCCCAGTTGTTCCTGTCCAGCCATTACCGCACTCAGAGTTAATGTTGTTTCCGCAGCCAATCGCAAAAAGTATTCGGTCAGCCCTTTTGTTCCCTGCACCTTACTCAACAGCATGCGTAGTACATTGGGGCAAAACTCTGTAGCTTGCAGCTGCGGTGTAAGTGCCAATACCTCCACTACTTGTCTCCAGCCATCAAAAAGAAGCAGCTTACAGCCTTCCTTTATTCTGCTTTGATTTAAGTTTCTTGCAAATTCCAGAATTTCCTTGGCTTCACTGTGTACAGTTTTTCTCAATCTCAACACCGTGCTCTTTTCCAGTTTTCCTATTTCGTCTTTCAGCATTCCATCCAGCTTTTCCACTCTAACTAGCCTCGTTTTCAGCTCAGCATTAACATACTCACACTGACCCAACGCTTCTAGTACAAGATTTCCATCGAAAAATTCCAAATTGGGTAGCTCCACCGGAGAATTCTCCAATTGGATCATATTCAAGCACTCCTCCAATCTTCCAAACGACGCTCCAACCAATTCACTGGCAGCGTTTAACCCCTCTTCCGTCTTCAGTTCGATAGCCAAACACTTCAGAAGGAAAGAGAGACTTTCGTAATTCAACTGTTGCAGATGTCCCGTCTCCCTCAAGTAACTTTGGAAGAATCTCGAGTATCTCAGTACCCTCAAAGTAGCATGGCTCAGTCTGGGATCGGTCAGCAAGGTTAATAATGTCATAAAACTTGTTGGAATAGACGATGCATTATCCAGCAATGCATGTAGTACTGTTCTCACACCAGTATATTCTCTTTTCTTCACGTCAAAACTCAGCAGAAAGAGGCCAACATTGGGATCTGCGTGAACTGCTGATGTTTGTATTAATTTTAAAGCAGAAGTTTTTAAAGCATCGTGATCTTCAGCGCTTTCATCGCTTTCACTTCCAGGTCGGTACAGAAGTTCCACAACGGTGTGCCGGAATACACTGGCTACTCCCTCATGCCACGCAAGAGCATGGTGTACTGTATAGTCAATCTCTGTGTGATCCTCCAGTATGATGGAAAGAATCTCCAGGGCTGCTCGCATGTGCATGGACGATGAGAACAGGCTATCCACGAAACGGATTACACTGAGAATATATTCTGGTGCCCCTCCTTCATGCGCTGTTGCAAGCATGATCTTGTGTATCCCAAGGAGAAGTACGGTGTCTTGCTGTAAGGATAATTAAAAAATATATATTATTAAACTCTAATGGATGCATGGATGCATAACAGTGCTTAAAAATTTATTGTGTTACAGGATAACTTACAGTTTCCATAATTTCCTTCTTCTGTGTCAAATAAAACTGCTGTCGTTGAAGTGCTCTCCACAGAAGCATCAGAATAGCCAAGCTACATTTATCCACTTCATCTCGCAGAGGATTTTCTGCATCACTGGAACTCAAATCAGAGGCCAAAGCACAATCCACAAGTGTGTTCAGAACAGCGCGTATTAAGGGTGAGTCACATAGTAGTTGAACCATTAATTTCGGTAAATAATCCAAGAAAATGCTCATTATCTCGGCACACAGCTTGATCACGTACCACCGTTGATTTTGATCTTTGAACAATCTGTATGGAGTCTTGAGAAAGACCACGTCTACGACGTAATTAACATACGGAAATATGGCACCATTATCATAAGTCGGGTGAACAAAGTAGCCTTCCAAAGACACATACTCCATCTGCTTAAATCTCGACTTGACCAATGCCCGGAGTAGTCGCAACATTCCGATTGTGAGTGAATATTCCTCCAATCTAGTTTCTTTTTCTTCTAGCTCCTCTTTGACGTCCCCGGTGCCTGGATCAACTAGCCTGGTACTGTAAAAGATGTCCCAGAGTGTGGTTACTACGTCAGGGCTCAACTGCTCTTCTCCAATCATCGCTGCACAGGCATTTAATATTGCTGCTCTAACTTCGCGAGGAAACTTGCGAATTTTTACAACTTGCAAACTTGTACGAATCCATGAAGGCTTCTGGCTTGTGAAAAACTGACGGGCTGCTTCACTCCTGTCGCAAACTAGTTCTATGAGTCTAAGATAACTGCAAATGCTTCGAATTTCAACAGGATTCATAATCATTGATGTTGAGTCTGTTACCAGGGCCGCTGACAAAGGACGATCTTGTTCCATTCCAAGTTGTAAACTAAAACTTGCAACATATTGGCCCAAACTTTCAAAAAAGTGATCCAGGCTTGCATTATGCCCACTCTGACGTAATAAATCAAACATGGCTCTAGTATTCCCAGTGGTGACTCCAGTGAGGAAGCGCATGCAACTGGTGAACAGCGCAGGACTCTCAACGGAACACATTCTGACGAGTTTGGTCAATGGAAGATACTGGCTGTGCTCCATAAAGTAGTAGCGACCTAATTCAAAAGGGTCATGTTCGTAAAATTCTCCTAGGCACTCCAAAAAGCTTTCGTACTCAGGCACTTCCGGTACAGGAGGACTGACACCTTGTTCTTGGCAAATTAGAATGGTTTTAGCGACCTCTTCGCTACGGTACTTGATCTCTTTAAGTTTAAGGGGCATGTAGACGATGAAATCAACAAAAAATCCATGAAATACTTTGGCGACTTCACAGTCCCATGTGTAGTTTGAGGGATGAGCGAAGATTTCCGATTGAAGGAAGCCGAATAGATTGCGGGTGAATTCAAAGTCACCGGATTCATTACCCAATAGTGTAAACATGAGTTGTTCGTTTTCTTGGTCTCTCTGAGGCCCTCCCCTTGATGGGGTGCTCATATCGGATGGAATGTATGAATCGTTACGTGATCCTCGTGAAGGACCCTCCTGGGGTGAAGAATGTCCCCGAGGAAGTTCACCACGTCCACTGGGTAATTTATGAGCGGCAATCAAAAACTGCAACTTGAACACATCGTAAAGCTCCATGCACTTGAACCCTCCATCCTGATTGTCTCGAAGGTACTTGCGCAAACTATGCCCGAATGTCATGTCTACATCTGGAGGACACAGTGTGGTTTCAATAATGTAAAGAGCAGTAGCAATTAAAGTGGTGTCTCCTTTGTTGCAAACTCTTTCCTCTGGGTGGATCTGCACTTTCAAGTAATCCAGTACACGTGCAAGTTCTGCCCAACGGAGGGACCGCTGACAGGCGTATGTGAACACTGTTTGGGTGAGAGCCTCCTTAATCTGATGAAGAAGACTTTTAACTTTGCGACGATGACGAGTATCTCCAAGAGCCAAGTTGGTTTCAAGAATTTCCAACTGCTTCTCCGTGGAAAAATTTTCAAGTAAAGTTATCAGACGATCCATCATGTCTTCACGAAACACGGAGTTGAGAACCCGGCGAAAGGAGAGGAGAATTTGAGGATGAAAGTTGGATGTCCATTGACGGCCTGGACTGCACCGGATCATCATACAAAGAGCCCTCATAAGCCATAATCGACCCTCGTAAAACATGTACACGGCAATAAGACCTCGTGGCCAGTCTGGATAGTTTTCTTGTTCATTTTCAGCTAAGAAAAAATATCAAACACTCATTATTTCACAAATCAGTAAACACAAATCAATAAACATTACTAACATTTAAAACGAAGGATTTCATAATCACTCACCGATTGTTAGAAGATCCAATGCAATGAACTCATTAATTTGAAACATATCTGACAACATGATCGCCTCATTGACAAGACTGTATGCAATGACATGCTTCCCTCGAAATCCTTTCAAATAGCGACCTTCCGTGCTACATTTTTGAAGCTCATCACGATCCACTGGAGATGGGGGCTATAAAGAAAATTATCCCACATTATCCATAATTCCCACTTACATTACTTCTTTAAACTTCAAAAAATCAATTATCTGACAATACCATACCTTAATTGCAAAAAGAGACGCAAAATCAGCCGCATGTCTACTTAAAACCCGATCCGCATCCTGAATTAGCTGCTCTGGAGGTTGTGGATCCCTGATAATCTCACACAGCACGTCACTCAGTTCCTTCGCAGGGAGCCAAAGCTCCCCTCCACCGATGACAACATCCGACACTGGAGGAGCAACCTTACCGGCTAAATACCAAAAACATCATACATCAAACACATCATTCAATGTCTTCTTCATTGCGATGTAACACATTAACATTTTTGTAAACTATAATTTCTCACCTGGCTCCAGCACCTTCATCTTGTCACGGTCCTTTACAATCTATTCCTCTATAAATGTAAGTTTGCAACAATATCCTGACACCAAATATTCAAAAATGATATACCCCCACTGACCAACAACTCACCTTACAGTTAATACACTGCTTATAACTAGCAAATTGACATACGACTTAAAACTGATTAAAATCCTATAATTATTGATGCACTGCTGACTGAGCTTACTAAACTGTATGAGATCAAGATCAGTTAAAAATGTTCATTGAAAAGTAGAATAAAACTCACAAGTGGTCTTGCTCAAAGAGGCGGTCAGCATCTTCATCACATCCACACTCCACACGACTTGAGTCTCAACAATAGCAATACAATGACAATGTATAGCTGTTGTGTTGAATACAACGCAATGCCCAGGAAAAAAATATCGTTTTCGGAGTTTGTTTCACGACTTTTCTCACTATGCCCACTTGCTCAATGAGTTTTTCTTGGAGTGCAATAATAACGAAGTTTGATCTGATCGATTGTGCTAGCTATGCTAAATTACCGAGAAAGCGAAGTATGCGTCTTTGAAATTTGCATGCTCCGCTCCATGTAATGTGTAATGAAAATTGCAATTTTAACTTTCTTCAATCTTCAATGTTTAAAGTACAAGGTTAAGTATTATTGCCCGCCCGAACCAGAAAAAATCCAAAAATGTACTGCCATGTGTGCAATGACCTGTGATATGCAACTACACTACAGTTAGAGAATTGAATGCTGGCGTCCTAAAATTCTGTTTTAGTTTTATTTTTTATTTGACATTTAATAGAGATTGTCTAATACACAATAAAATAATCACTGTACATTTTAATTGTACAAACAGACTTTTAGTTTACAATTTTCAACAAGACTACTTACTAGCATGTATAGACTCTGTAAATGCAGTAAAAATGCTGATAAATACATAAATAACTAATTCATATTTTTTGCATTTAACAAATTAGGTATTGACAAGGAAGGGAATCGGAATTAAAGCTATCCACTAACGCCAGCAGTAGCACGACCAGACTGGGTAGAGTAATCTTCGATGGCATTCGACTTGGGTAACTGAGCAAGCCATTTTTTGGTAGCGCGACAAGTATCCCTGGTACATAAGGGACATGTCATTAGTAGCTGGGGAGATACTATCATGTTAGATTTTAGATGATCAGTGACCACGGTGGTCAAGGACTTGATGAAGAGAGGGTGGTCATTAGGAGATTCGGCACGTTTAATATTGATCCCGACCTATGAAAAGATAACAATTTTAATGACTTCGCGACTTCAATTAGCAAAAGAATCAATTATATAATTAAAAAATTTATTAGCGTCTTACCTCTTTGGCTAAGTCCTGAGCGTATTCAATATCTAACTCGTGGAGTGTCTCGATGTGTTCATTAACGAATGCAATAGGAACCAAAATAATATTCTTCATTTTCTTCTTGGCCAAAGCCTTGATAGCTTCTTCAGTGGATGGTTGAAGCCAAGGCACTGGTCCTACCTTACTTTGCCAAACCAAACGGTAGGGATTGGAAAACTTTAATTTTTCCATAACTAACTGAACAGTAGCACCGATTTCCGCTGGATAGGGATCCCCACGATTAACAGCTTTCATTGGCAGTGAATGAGCTGAGAACAGGATAACCACCTTCTGGCGCTCTCCCAAGTCGGTAAACTTGTTAAGCTGTTCTTGAACACGTAGAGCAACCGTTTCCACCAAATTACGTTCAGTGCACCATCGATCAATAAAGCTCCATCTTGGAATGGTTGACTTCCCTTTTCGATTCTCATAAAACTTATGAATAGCATGAATACTTGATCCCGTAGTGGCGCAGCTATACTGGGGATACTGAGAGAATGCCACGGCTCTATCCAAATTGGCTGCCTCCATTTCCTCCAAAGTATTTTCAGTTAGGGGATGTGTATACCGAAATCCAATGAAAGGAAGATGAGGTGCTGTTGCAGGTGAAATTTTATCAAGCTCCTTACACATCAAGTCTCCCTGAGTTTTGGTCCATTTGTAAATCGGCGAACCTCCTCCAATCTGATTGTATCTCTCCTGAACCACAGGTGTTCGCCTTTTGGCAATCCACATGCCCAGCTTTGACTGGAATGGCAGCTGCATGATATCTCTGTCTTGAAATAGACGTTGGAGAAATGGCCCTACTTCCTCTTGATCCTTCGGTCCTCCCATGTTTAGCATGAGAATCCCAGTACCCTTGTTCCTCCGACTATCATACCCCAATCCTAAAGCACCACCTGGAGAGTTACCCAAAATCCCTGCCACCATCATCCTCGCATTATCAGCAATGCCGGCACCACCTCCATTACTACAGACTAAACCTCTCCGGGTCGTTGTAGCGAACATTTTCACTGGAATTTAAAAATTAATACCAATGGTCAAGTTTTACAGGTATAATGATAATGATTAACACCTTCACCTTCAAAACAACGACAATAAACATATGACATGAAATTTGACGTGACAACGTCATCAAATATTTTAAATTACCTTTTCTCAATTGTACCGTCCCACTTAATCAGTTTGCATCCTTTAGCCTGCAAAAAATATAAAAAGTTTTAAACGACCATTTTGAACAGCTGACAATACAATTGAAACTTAATCGCGATGATGATAACCCAGAAACAAGGAATATGACATGACAAGCATAGCATATGTATTTCAGCAATGTAATGTTAGTACCTGTGCCTGTGTACCTATTTACAATTTCACAACCACACAACACACTAGGTAAATTACTATTTATGGCTATGCTGATGACGATGATAACTAAA
>JAQIWN010002169.1:0-16979 GCA_034699025.1 Entomobrya cf. arborea Gr-Col-00668 | reverse complement strand
TATTTTTGTCAGATAACCATACATTTTTACATGTAAAAGAGAAACGAGGACAAAATAGTAAAAGGGTTGATGTTCATGTCGATGATGATGTTGATGTTCATATGCTTTTCTGGCTTTAGCTTGTGTCTTTTTTTCATGTTGATATTTTTATGCGTAAAACGGCAGATGTACAAATGATTGCACTAAAGCATGAGTAACGCAAACTCAACCTAGTCATGTCATGTTTATTTCTCCGTAATACCAATACCATAATATTATAATCATCATCATCTTCGTAATATCATCTTGTCAAAAATTTTGGTCCACTAAAGCATACTGTAAAAAGCTACCTCTTCTGTGTTTCCAAAAAATATTTTGTCCCTTTTGATCAGATCAGATCTACTCTTACTCACCATCTTTTACAGGAGATGAGGTTGACTTACTGACCATCATCATCATTAAAAAAGCGCAAAAAAAAAAGAGTTTTGATCATTTTCAAAGAAAACAGGATGAATACAAACTAATTTGATTTTTGTCTTTGGAAAAACTGAAATGAATATTTTATTTTTAACAATTTTCTTATAATTTTTTCATAAATAAATATGTCCATTGTTTATTCATCAATTCAAATACATTTTTCTCTACCAAATCTCCTCCCTCGCCCTTTTAATATTCTTGTATTTACATCCAGTGGACATCTCTAAACACTAAAAAACCTATGTGATCTCTCTTGTGATCATGTCATCATAGTCATCATCATGACGATCTGTTATTTTGCCGAAAACTCTGATCTGCTCTGCTCTCGCTCTCACCAACCAAGTCACCGTCGTCGTCGTCACCACACCACATAAGACAACATTCAACATAGCCAACAAAATGTCAATACTTAATCCTCACTCGACTCATATCTTTACCATTTTTACATCAGGATCATCTCATCACATCACATCACCAAAGCAAACTTAGACTACACTCCTTGTTGCAACTTTCAATCTATTCCTGCATTCTCCACACTGTACTTTGTCTCTACATGTTTTTCATCTCTAAACACTTTTATTCGTCATCTCTCTCACTCCATCCACCATCCTCACCAAAATACATTCAACACTGTCCACAGTGCATAGTGCATTATATCTTCAGCTTTAACCCCAAAATACACACATAATACCCTACAAAGCCAATGCAAAACCCAGTATTATAATTTTATTTAGGGGTTCTCTTCTATTCTCTTCTGTAAAGTTCTCAGAGAGAGAGATGTTGCTGTTGCTGTTGTGATATACCTTGTTTCTTTTCCCATATGAAATCCACATAAACCAACCTTACAGAATACCCGTGCCATTTTACATTTACAAATTCTACATCATCAGCACTTTAGAACTCAGGCCAGACCTTTACACATGCTAAACCTCGGACCTCACAAAGAGCCCCCTATTGTTGTCTTAATTGGATTAACTTTTTACACTGCGTTTGGTCGACCACCCATTACGTTTGCTATTTTTCAAGTCGTCAGAATCGATGAACTGAATTTTGATTGGCTAACAGTGAAAAAAACATTGTTATTTTGGGTGGCCTCGCGAAACAAAACCGCTCCATGAAATTGTAGACACGCAAAATATACAAAAAAGAAATAACGGCCACATAATGTTACATTGCCACCGACTGTACTCTTCACACTGCTTGTTGTAGTGTTCTGTGGTAATGGTAATACGAGACTTCCCATGAAACATAGTAATACAATTAGACTTTCATTTCTTTCATCATATCATCATCATCACCATGGGATATACCTACTCACTACTTCCATCCAAATCTACCATTAACTTTACTCACACTCCACTCGCACAACAGCCTATGCCTTTTTTACATTTTTAATACCAACCAGCACCACCGTCTTCCTCATCATCACAAAATTCACATCCTCTATGAACTTTACCTTAACAAGTATATATTTTTGTTGCATTGCAATATTATATACATATGCATACATTCAACTTGCAATTCACAATTTCAGTAGTATAATATGTAGAAAGACTGATCTTCCTTTATGAAAAAATAAGTGCTCTGTTTTTTTATATCTAAAAACTGGTAATATAATACACTACAAGACAAAAACAGACAGAGATTAGACATTTAGACAGCAGGACAGGAACAACCAGGATACATATTAGCTGTAATAATGTAATAGCTAGTAGATTTAGATTAATAAGGCACACTAAATAAAAATATTTACCATTTTTTTTACTACCGTCGTCAACTTGTAGAGAGCTAGTTACTAGTTAAGTAAGTTTAATAGCTCAAAACTTAAAAAAGCATTTACAAAAAAAATGATAATTGTCATCATGTCACTTTTAGTCAAGTCAGCCAACTAGACCAACGTATTATTCATTCAAGTGTATATTTTTTCATAGGAGAAATTTTTTTAGAGAAAAAATACATGAGATTTTAATGGGCTTATAGAAAATTTTGGAAGATGTGACGTGAGTTTGTTTAGGAAAAATGACAAGTGCCACAAAACTACTATTCCATTGACGACACGACGACGTTGGGAACTATTCAGTTAAAAAATCTATTTGAATTGATCATATTTTGTTAATTGTTATCGTCATCTCCATAAAATAAATATGATGGAGGATGAGAGTCTGATAAAGATAACATTAAGTAAAGAGAAGTATTATTTTTTGCGTGATGATTGTCGCGATGACAAACTGATATGGTTAGTGTGAGTGAGTGTGTGTGGTGAACAGGGTGACGACAATGATTACTTTTTACATCAATACCAAAATATGAGTCATCATTGTCATTTTTATCTGCATCACGTTTTTGTGTGGACATAAGAGGAAGACAACATGGGAACAACGCAGCATCATTAAAACGCTGAAAAGATATCCAGTCGAAAAAAAGTTACTGAGAAATTGACAATTTGGCCGATTTTTTTATGATAAAAATAAAGAAAAAACAGATAAAAAAATTAAGCTTGAAACAGGGAAACGATAAGGCTGATCTGATTTTAGAATTCAGCTAGAAAATTTTTTTACAAGAAAATCAAAACAATTTTTGCAGTTTTTCTACAGAAAAAAAAACCAAACTTTTGTATTTACATCTTGTTCGAACTTTTTTACAAATCTGGAAATATACGTAAATATTTTTTATCGTCTAAAATGATAACGTGACGTGAGTGAGCTGAGTGAGTGCTATGCTCTTTTTCTACTGGATTGACAACAAAGTGTGTTCATTAATCAACCAAGAAACAAAGAACTCAAAACCAAGCTTAAAAAAAGCCTTCCAATTTTTTTTAAAAACAACTGACCAAAAAAAAGTATACTGACATTATTGACAAGGATTAAATTTTTTTATTACTACAAAATACCAATTTGCCAAGAAAACTATTTAGTGACAGTGAAAACTAAACATTCCTCTAAACATTTGTTTGTGTTTTGCTCAACAAATAGTTAACCATTTTAATTTCCTTTGTTCACTTTCCTGTTAAATAAGTGTTTAAAGTGTCATTTTCTACTTTGGATATAACATTGTTCAATATACACCATTCCAACACCGGAAACGTCATAAAAACGTATTTTTTTCTCTGCAGGTAAGAATAATTTATTATGAAACATTATTATCATCCACTAATTATCTTGCCATAAACCTTACATTTTTTTAACTACCATCACCAGATCATCAGTAGTTTTTAGTAATTCCGCGTATTACATATTGCACATATTATTATTTTTTAACCTGCTGCTCTGCTTACAATTTTGTTAATTGCGAAAAAATAGATCAATTAACTAAACTAGATTACCATAACATACATCACGATTTGTAAACATATTCGTTGTAATGTTCAATTACAACAGGAAGATAAATATGCTTAGCTTCATTTTTTTAAACAGATGATCCTAATCTCTCTCTCTCCCTCTCTACTGATCAGTTATTCATTTCAATGTTTACTTTACTAGAACAAAAAAGTAATCACAATTTAAAAGATTACTAAGCATCTGTACAAAATTGAATACCGAAACAAATACTGAAAACTAAATCATCTTGAAAGATGCAGTACAGTTAACTAATGAGTTAGTAGATTTAAAAACAATTGTTTTTTCTTCTTTTCAATCTATCCTATTACTTTACATACCCATTTTAAGATGATTGTACATTATAACGTATCCTAATTAGTATACACATTCATTGAAGAGAAAAAAAAATGAATGAGTCACTCATAAAACCCAGCAAACCAATTATATTTACACTTGGTAGAAAATGTGAAAGATAATCATGATCATAACTTTTCATGATTTAATGCGTGGGTGGGTGTGTTTCGAAACTTGTGAGTTTGCAAGTGCGAATAATTTTTTTAATTCTTTCTCTCAAGATAAAAAAATTTTCCTTTCGCTTGACTGACTTTTCTCGTGTAAAAACCCATTAAATATTCCGCACCAACCGAGCCTGACCATCTGTCTGAATATAAAAAATTAATATTAATTTTTTATTCCTTTCGGTGGTCGGTCGGTACTCGGTACCTCTCTAAAAATAGCTGGTTGAAGCATATTGGATTTTTTACATCCTTTTAATTATAATTTTCATCTTCAGTATTGCACCATAATAAATAATTACCCTTGCACAGTGGTTTGGTTACCATGTTACCAAATATAAATCTCTCTTTCAGATAAGCACAATTGTTATCTAGGTGCAGATGGCAAAAAATATATAAGTACTACACAAAATAGCATTTAACTAAATCCGCCGTGGCCATGCCACCGATATTTATTATTTTTTTAGCACTAACCTGCAAAACACATCAAAAATATACCTGTAATTAAGCTGTTCATGTTTTAAAAATACACCAAATACGAAAATCATTTCGAAATTCATGCTAAAAAATTTGTATTGAGCGCGAGGTTTCCATTTCAAAGATTTCAAAATATCGCAAACACTTAACAAAATAATCAATTAGTTAAAAGAAAATATATCCTTCACATAATATTTTTAACTAGAGATTAAACTATCATGATTCATAATTCACATTTTACACACATTAAACAAAATTAATAATATGAATAGACACATATAGAAGACGTACAATCCATGAATTGATGATGATTGTAATGTTCACAAATTGTCATCCTTGTCATGTCATAAAAAATACAGCAAATAGATAACAGACTTGTGTGTGTAATTTTTTTTATGTTGTTGAGCATGTCAGTAGACGAAAACGACAACGACACAACATGATGAAAAAAAATAAATATAAATCTGTGACTTAACTTGACTACACACCAAAAACCCATAAACCTACAAAATGTGAAATGCGTTTTAAGAGAGAGAGAGAGAGAGAGAGATAAATAAAAGATGAATAAATTGTTTTTTACGTGTTAAAAATATAATATATAGCCAGAGAGATGCAGGCAGAGATGCAAAATAACATTACAATCATACATAGTAATGTGTGAATACTGAATTGAATACATGGTGTGTTTTTTTATTATATTACTTATTTTTAGTAAAGTGTCCTGCAGTTTATTTTACTACCAGAAAAATAAATTATCATTATCATCGTCATCGATTCTCGTCTCAACTTTTAAAAAAAATTATGTTTTGAAGTTAAGTAGCAGCACAACATAACCATACTTAATTTTTTCCATTGTTCTTTTATAAAGTACGCATATTATTTTAAATAATGTGTTACTTATTATATTAGTTAATG
Source organism: Entomobrya cf. arborea Gr-Col-00668 (assembly GCA_034699025.1). Classification (NCBI taxonomy): domain Eukaryota; kingdom Metazoa; phylum Arthropoda; class Collembola; order Entomobryomorpha; family Entomobryidae; genus Entomobrya; species Entomobrya cf. arborea Gr-Col-00668. The sequence continues at coordinate 11,299 of JAQIWN010002169.1, read as the reverse complement.
TACAAGATATTCAGTGTTGCATATTATATATCTTTTTAGTTGTTACTCATCTTGTCCTTTTCCCTGTTAAATTTTGGTTGAACATTTTTTTTAAGAATGAAATAATTTGAAAAACTTTTACTTTTTCATGTTGAACAAAAGAGTGTGAATTTTTACATCATGGTTTAATTTTATTACTTGGTTAACTTTTAAAAAAAACAGTGCACTGATCATTTTAACCAAATTGCATAGTCGACCAGCAGATCATGATAACTTGGAGGTAAAAAAATGGATGATTTTCTGTTTAAATTTAAGTCAAGTCACATCACGTCAAGTATCCTGTATAACCGTGTGATCAAAAGTCAGTTGGTATTTTTTAAACTAATCTTTCATTAAATATTCATCTCATCATTCCAACTACAAGCTATAATCATTTTAAAAAATATTAAAGAAAGAGCGTGTCGGTATTTTTTATCTGTTTGTTGATTGGTGCGGTTTATTAGTTAAAAATAGGCAATAAATTAGCAGTATTTCACCAACTATTATCATTACATTTGTCACTATGATTATTTATGTGACAGGATATCATTCTAGTGTAGTGTAAACTTTAACCATTTAATCAGATAACAAGTTCTACCAATTTTTTCTTCTTAAAAATTAAACTAGTTAGCAAAAAAATATTTCAGTTCTAGTAAAATAGCTCATTAAATTGAACAAAATGAACCAATAATAATGTTTTCTTTGTTTGTTTATGTATCTCGAAGCCTGTCAGTTTAGAAAAAAAGTATAATTTTTATTGCGTTCAAGTTTCAACAGTAGCAATCATGTCACATATTCATGAACCATTTTATATTTTTTGAAGTATGTATGTAAAAAAAATTGGTGCAAAATTACTTTAATGAAACTTTACTACATCCGGCCATGATTTTTTTTTTCGAAGATTCAGAAATAAAATTGCAGAGATCGTTTTTATTACGTGTATTTTTTACTTTGTTATTTTTGTTGAGTTTTTTTGGTAACGTTGCTATTGCTACCATCATAATTATTTACCTATATTGAACGTGTCAGACAAATAGACATAACATTGAACAATACATCATAAAAAGTGTTTACATTTGGAGCACGCACTATTTAATTCCTGTTTTGGCTCGTTAATCATCAGACAATCAGCCACGCTAAAAAAAATTGTACTGCAATAGATTTTTTTGGCAGTCTTGGTAACGCAATCATCAAAATAGATACAAATGCTAATGCTTAATACCTTTATGTTATGTGTATGTATTTTTTATTACTACATAGATAACCTATGTTTAAAATTAATGTAACTTGGAAAAAAATGATCATGATTATCATCATAATGGGCATTGCGTCATCATCTTGAAAAAAAGTTTTAAAGTGTCTTTAATCTAGAGCGGAAGGATGAACAAACTGTTATGCTTGAATTAATTTGTGATTTTTTTCGTTTTTATTTCTAGATCGATCATTTTGCAGATACAGCGCTAATGACAAATTGACAGGCTGTATTTTGTGGAAAAAATGTGGATTTGAAGCGAAAAAAAATAATTGAATGAAGATGAGTGCCATCAGTGATTTCAACAAAGTTTGGGTACAAAAGTTTCCCGGGAGTGAGCTTCCTCCAGCTTGGGAGGAAGATGTGAAGAATAACCTTGCCAAACACAAGAAGCGGGTGCAAGAGCTCCAAAATGAGTTAAAACAGGAGGAGGTCTACGTCCAATTCTTGGAAAGCTTGTTGGAGGAGGTTGAGAAAAGGAAAAAGGAATCCAGTGCCGCTGCCGCTGCAGATGGTGTGGGGAAAAGGGGTGGAGGAGGATCCAATATTCAAGAAAACCAGGAAAAGGATATTGCTGACGTTATCAAAAATACAGTCGAAAGAAGGTCTCATTTCTCTGGGGATAATAATTTGGTTCCTTCCACACAACCAACTATTGGAGGAGTGGAGGAAGTATTAAGTGGGAACAGCAATGGCGGTGGTGATTTTGCGAATAATATCAAGAAGGATAGGTCTACTCACAGTTTGGACTCAGTGGGTGCCGATGGATGTGGGAATGACTTGGCCAACATAAAAAATTCAGATGATTCTTTATCCGCATCTCAAGATTTAAGAGGAGGTGGGGGAACTGAAGACGATGCCAGTGGGGAAGATAACACAGACGACTCCAAAGACCACTTTGTTACTGTTATCGAGGTAAATGGTTTTGAAAAGGAGAAGGCTGCAGCTTTACAAGCTGCAAAGGCTCTGCAGCAGAGCAAAACCAATGGTAATAGTTCCGAGCAAATGAAGCAAAGACTTAAAAAGGTTCCTCCTCGACCACCTCCAAAAATGTTTAAACGACCAGAGTCATCTACCACCAACCCCTCAGCTATTTCTCAAGGAAGACCAGTATCTCAACCCGCAGCGATGCCACAGGAAAACAGCGACCATCGGAAAAAGGATGACTCTTTGAACAAAGTGGATCCTCACCGTCCTGTAGTTTTTGAGTCTGCATCATCAGCAGCAGTATCCAGAACAACTGGTGGGGTTACTAACGGCAGCAGTGGAAATAATAATGATAGTAATAGCCATAGTAGCAATAGCACCATGTCATCTACTTCCTCCGCTTCTAAGGAAACTTCCACGACAACAAACAACTTGAATATTTTCCCCAGAAAGACCCCAGCAGGGAAAAAGTTTGAAGGGAGTAAAATGCCTTTGCCACCACCCAACCCTACCACCAATAACCAACAACATGAGGATAACAAGGACTCTAATAAAAACCACAAGCCATCCCCAAAATCTACAAGCTCAACAAATAATTCAAATAGTGAGAAAAGTACGACGAATGCCACATCTCAAAATAACGTGAGATCCAAAGTTTTTGATTTGGTATCTAAAATGGAAAGTGGACGGGCTCCCCCAGTCCCTCCTCAAGTTCCATTGAAAGTTAATAGTAATAATGGTGGTGGAGGAGGAGGAGGGGATCAGCTTACCCCAAAAAGGTCATTCCGGAAAAAAATCCAGGATCCTTTGTACTGTACTGCGCATGACGCTGTTATTGCGGATTATATTGATCCACTGGATGTGGAGTATGAAGGGGTCACAGATCAAATTTACGATTGTCCTCCAGCGGAAAGCCCAGAACATCATGGGAATATTAACAATGGAGGAAGTAGTTTGGATAGGAATAAGAAAGTGGGTTCGAAAACAAGTACGATGGAAAGTCGGACGAGTGAGAAAAGTGGGGGTGGTTCGGGGGTAGGGCAGGAGCAGATTGATGACACTGATAATGAGCCAATGTATGACACTGTAGCACCGGATGTTGATGACGACTATGTGGTTTTACTGGAAGGAGAAAATGAAAAGCAACAAAAACAGCAGCAGTTGCAGCAAAGTCAGAAGAGTGTTAGCGCAAATAATTCTTTGTCAAAGTTGGAGAATAAACGGTTGCGAGAGAATGACTATGCGAATACGGGGATCAATGATGCTGCAGCTACAATTAAGTCACAAACTTCAGTGATTTCTGGGCATAGCATAAATACTACAACGAGCTCAGGGGGAACTACTTCCGATACTGATGGCATTACTGGTAGTCCATTACCACAGGATAGTCATGGGGAAACGGGGGGAAAAGCTAATTCCAATTATGTTAATATTGACTACTTTTTGGGGTAAGTAAATAAATTGTTTATTTAATTAACATACAAACACACAAATATTATTTTTAATCGTAGCTTCCTGCTAACCCAACTACTTTTATTTTACAAAGCTATTCTTTATAACCAAATAGTTCTCAAAATGGTGTTGTCGTATTGAGTATTAAAAAAAATGTTGGGTTGTTTTAAAATTAGTAATAATGCCAGTGATACCAACTTCAACATATGTGTATTATGTAGGGGATAGGGTTTCTTACGATCTTGGGCATAAATTTCATTGTGTTAAATTTTATCAGCCTTTTTTGTAAACTCCTTTTTTCAATTAATTATTAATCAGTAGAATATTATTGTTTGATTGAATTTAATGAGTAATTTGGTTGAACATTTTTTCAGGAAATCCAAAAGAAAAGACTCCCGAGCTTCTGGAGAATCTGAAGATGATGAGCCTGTGCTCCTCCGCGCGATATCTTTTGATCAAGATGGGGAGGCAGCTGAAGGTACCGATGGAGATACAATTGATAGCCATGCTGAAATGTTTGACATTGATTCAGGTATGCAGGGTAATTAAATCAATGGATTATTATGAATAATTAAGTAATTAATAATGATTTTTACTATGGAGTGATTATATTTTGTTTTTGATTGGAATATTTTTAGGAGTGTATGGCAGCTCAGTTGATTCCTCTGCTTTTGGCAACGCCTCGAAAAACAGCTCACTTGGCAGAGACCCCCATGGGGACACCCCAACGATGAGTGTCGCTGACCAAGAAAAGTTTGCCATGTTTCGAGCCATGGTTTGCAACATTGCGGAGAGTGAAAGTAGTTATGTGGAAGTCTTAAATGTTATGCTACAGTATATGAAAGCTCTCAAAGCGACTATTGCCACATCCAAGCCAGTTTTATCCACGGACGAGTTTAATATAATATTTTACAAGATTCCTGAACTTTTTACCATTCATCAAAAATTTCTCGCTGGATTGCAGCAAAAGAGTGCCAAGACTTCAGTGGGTAAACATTTTGAGACACTGGCTAAGGAAATTGATGTGTATGGTGCATTCCTTCAGAATTATTCTCGAGCTGTGGACACTGTGAGAAAATGTAGTCAAACAAATGGGGATTTTGCGGAAATTACGAGAAGCATCCGATTAAGGTCGTTGAATAAAAATCAGGCGGTTTCCTTGGAAACACTTTTATACAGCCCAGTATCCAGATTACAGAAAAATATTGAAATTATTCAGGTACAGATTTAATCTACAAGCTTTACATGCATCATAATATAATAAAGAAAAAATAGCTAATTCGTGGTTGTGATTGGTTTGTAGGATCTTTTGAAATTTTTACCCGAGAGTCACCAGGACTTCAAGTATTTAAAATCCGCTTTACGCGAGTTCCAGTCATTTTTAACTGATTTTAAAATGGTTCAACCCGAGCAACTTTACCAAGGACAAGATCGCAGTCCAAGACATCTCGTCAAAAACTCGTTTATTGTAGAGCTCTCCGAGGGTCATCGGAAATTAAGACATTTGTTCCTCTTTAATGACGTTCTAGTCTGTGCTAAATACAAGGTAAAAACATGATAACTATAAATAAAATCTATTATAGTAATTTAACTAATTATTATAGCCTCATGATGAATAAATTTGAAATTGTTTGATGTAGGCATCCGGAAGAAATGAAAAGTTTACCTTTGAGCTGAAATGGTACATACCTGTTATGGATTGCATGGTGGTGGAGGAATGTTCCGAGCCCAGGGAATCCACAACAATAAATCTGGTTGCTTTACGTTCTCAAGCGTCCACTGTACGGGACCAAATTAAACGTCAAACTAGTCGAGATGATCCAAAGGTTTGTTAGTTTTTTTAACGATCAATAAAATAAGATCAGTTTTATTTAAATTTTCTAAATTAGTATTATTTTTAATTGATTTAATATGTTTTTAAACTTTGTAGAAGGCAAAGGCAGAAAAGCAAAGGAAAAAACTGGCTGAACTAGAAGCTCAACTAGTTTTGGCCTCACCCAATCTCGTTTTTAAAGTCAAAGCTGGAAACGGTCGCGCCTACACATTTTTCTTGTCATCGGAATACGAGCGGAGTCAGTGGGTTGACGCGATTGATGCTCTGAAATCAAGTCAGTCCACTTCCGGTACTACACTCAGCATGCACGAATTACAAGCTTGGTTGACCTCGTGTAGAAAGCATTTGAAAACTAATATGGGTTCCTACCTGCTGAGAACGGGACGAGATGAAAATTTACTCGTCGGAGATTTTTACGTATTGATTGGTACACTGAAAGGAATTCTTCGTCCAGCAGGTACTAAAAAACCCGTCACTCTGATCTGATATTCTCTTCTTGAAATTAACCGACTTTTATAAATTATAATTGCCTTTTATAGACCTATATATCTGTGTGGAGGTCGATTCCTATGGCCATTTCTTCCGGAAAGCAAAAACCAAAATGATTTGTGAAAGTACCCAGCCAAATTGGAATCAAGACTTTGTCATTGAGTTGGAGGGAGCCCAAAACCTAAGAGTTCTACTTTACGAAGATCATCCAAGACAAGGAACATTAATAAGGGCGAAAACCACTATAGAGGTAAAAGAACTGATATTCTAACTACAAATTATGTATTAAAATTATTTTTTCGGCTTCAAAACATGCGTAAAGTACACAGTAATTAAAAAAAAAAAATTGTTTGTACAGTTAAATCGAAGTTGGCTTACAGCAACAACAAGTGAAAGGAGAGTTGAACTACAAGACTACGTGCTCACTATTCAGACGAGGTTCATTCCATCTGAAATGACGATTAGAAGGGTGCCCACTGCTAAGCCTTCGGGATTATTTGGTGCCAAGATTACCCAAGTTTGCAAGTGAGTTAAACTTCCTTTGACATAAAATTTTATATAGTGAGGTTAAAAGAAGAACATAATTATAAAATTAATTGCTCATTCATGCTTTATTTCTCTAGGCGTGAAAAACGACAAATTCCATTTATCCTAACCAGTTGTGTTCGAGAAGCAGAGAGACGGGGTATAAATGAAGTTGGTATTTATCGCGTGTCTGGCTCAGCTTCTGACGTGTCCCGTCTAAAGAAAGCTTTCGAAACTAGTAAGAATTTTACTTTCAGAAACAAACCTGTTACTTTGAAAAATATTTTCTTAAAAATGTTAACTATTTTTCTCTTTTAGATTCCTACGAAGCTGAACAACTTTTAAAAGAAGTGGACATTCATTCCGTTACAGGAACGTTGAAACTATATCTACGAGAATTACCAGAAGCCTTGTTCACCGACGACCTTTATCCCCGTTTTTTCGAAGCGTTCAACATTCAGGATCCCGAACTCCGGAAAACTAGTTTGCTTCAGTTGTTCTCCACGTTGCCTCCATTAAATCAACATATCATAGTTTTTCTACTAGATCATATGTCACGGTACGCATATCTCTGAAAAAAAACTTAATTCACAAATTAATCTTAAATTTTACCTAATATACATCCTTTTTATTACAGTGTCAACTCGCACGAAAATCACAACAAAATGTCTCTCCACAACTTGGCTACTGTCTTCGGTCCAACTCTTCTCCGTCCCGGGGCGAAAAATGAGGGAGCAAGTAATCTGGACTTATTGGCGGCTGGAACAGTAGATGTTATGGCACAAGCAGGCATTCTCTACTTTTTCTTAACCAGACGTTGCAACAACGAGCCTTTGCAACCATCCCCTTTAAACTAAACTACACAGTATAAATTGTTTTGTTATTTCCACTATTTAAAAAAGATTTATGCATTTCTTTTTATGTACAAAAAACAAATCATTCTACAAAAGTCATCATTATTCTAAAAGAATTAAAATAGTATTATTTGTTGTTGTAACGAAAATAATTTATATGAAAAACACACAACTAATTTTGATTACAATGATTTTTAAGCTAATAAACTTGTTCCCTGTTTGGAAACCATGTTCAATTTTCGATTTAAAAAATGTACTTAAAAAAACCACCCACGCAAGCTTCTTCCAAGGGGATTGTGAAAATGACCAGTACACAGTTAGTAAAATATTTTTGGTGTTTACGTTTTTTTGTATACTTCGAATTTAAGCTCAATATAAAATAATATTTAAACTTATTGAAGGGGTCAAATTTTGTAGAAATATAATAGTAACAAGTTGAAAGAGGCGTTTTCTAGCTTTCCAGTATATTTTATTGAGGTTATTTTTGTACGTACCAAAAACACTAATTGAATTGACATTGCTTCGTCAGTGCTCTTGACTAAACTGACTTTTTGACATATACTTCCAGAAAACATTGGGTAGTTGAAACAGTTTTTTACGCGGATTTTCCTTTTTTTCTTTTAAACGCTTTTATTATACTGAATTGTGTCTTCTACCGTGTCATTTATCAAAAAGACTTCCAAAAAATGACTAAAACTTTGTTACTAAAATTTATTGGTAAAGTATGGACAGTATTTTTTGAATGTAACTTTTCTTTCGATTGTTTTTGTTTTTTTTTAAATGTCCACCAATTTTACTGTTTTTAACTATTTTTAAAAGTTGAAGCTGCTAAATTTAATGTAAAAACTTCACGACTGACTAAAATGTAAAATATTGAATTTAAATCACACATAATACAAGTCAATTACCAATTTTTCCATGTTGAAAATCGTCTTCAGGGTTAAAAAATTCAGATATGCTAAGGTATTTCGACGTAATATAATTAATTATGAAATTAATACTTCAATTTCAAGTCCACTTTTTTCCCTACTGCTTGTTAGCTAAAATATTCAGTTTCCCAGGTAGCCGCATGGTATAAACTACCTTTCACCTGAAATAGCTATGTTAAATGTATAATAATTGATTGTAAGCATAAAAAATCCAATTAACTACTTATAATTGTAATTGACATAACTTGTATTATTATTGTTATTATAGCAGCATAAGATTTTTGGTTTCGTTTTGATTTGAAACACTGTACAGCTTTGTTGTAAAACTTACTTATGGCCTAGTCATTAAAGTAGAGTAAAAAACGTTAAAAAATATGACATCCATATTTAATTATCTCTAAATACTTAAGTATCTCTTAACTTTGACGATTTAATGTTCTTTCGCGTGAAGAACACATAAAACGAAGTTTTAATGCGAATGAATAGACAATTTTTTGCTTAAAAAACTCGCCACAATTTTTGTAAAAGTGCAACACAATTCGGATGAACATTAATAAAAAATATGCATCCTTTGCGTTCTGTACAAAAAATACATAAAGTCAAAACCACCGAAGAATGATTTATTTATTATAACATCTTTATTTATTTAAATGCGCATATACATATCTGACATTTCCATTACATTAAATTGATCTGTATATTTTGTAGGCTTATATCTCTGACATTGACTATTATAAGTTTCGATGATCACAATTAGAATACCCATTTGATTTTCTTGGTGAATAGTGGATAATACAAGTTGACAGTACATTTAGTTTTTACATGAGATTCATTTCGATTGCTTAAACATTAATTGACATTTTCGCATTGCTTGATAATAGTATAGTAAAAGATCTCAGCAAGATTTCGAGATAAGTATTGTATATATTATATAACAAGAAGATATTTTGATACGATACAAATGATACGCATTCTTTAAGAGTTGAAGTGGAACGTTTCGTAAAAGAGATACCGTTTCTCCTTTTGAAAAATACTACTTAGAAATTTTGAACTGAAGAAGAATTAGAATGATAGTTGATAGAATGATTGAGATTGAGAAGATTTTAGGTGAAGTTAAACACGTTTCTTAACCACTTCCACAGGGGGATGAGGACTTATGGTTTGTAAGGCCAGAAGGCTTTTCAGGGTACGATAGTAGAGCAGACAGATAATCAGTAGAATGGCATTGATAAGGTATATACCAAAGCAGACGATACACATGTCATTTAAGATGAACAAGAGGATGTAGGCAAGGTAAGCGGAAATGACTACACCGGTGACTCCAATGAACAAGGTAGTTTTGGCCATGAATAAGTACTCAAATCGACCTGTAATCATTTAGAACAGAAAACAATTAAAGTTTTTACACTAATCAATTCACCAAATTCATGAAGGCACAGAAATACTGATTGATAAACTTAAACTTACTAGTTATTATAAAGATCGGGTAAGAGATCACTCCATAAACTCCGTTGGGTTGGGTGAGAGTGGAATTATCCCCAAATATCTTGCCAATGATGCCAAAACCCTTTCCCCACCTGTAAATGCACAAGAAACATAATTTTAATATATGTAAAAGGCTAACAGCACTGTATAGGTTCATTTAAAAAAACGTGACTGACTACTTACTCAGATCCGAACACGGCAGTACAGCTGATCCCTGGGCGAATATCGCAAAGGGCCGTGTAAGATGGGTCCCGTTCCAAGTTGGTTTCCACGTAAATCGAGTATCCAGATAAGACAATTCCAATCAGACAAAGAATCAAATGGTACTTGCGAAGTTTGCGCATCTTTTTGCGCAGCTCAATGATTTCGATCAACATCTCGGCCAACAAGAACACACAATGGCTTCAAATTGCAGTTGAAATGCAAGAGAGGTTAATGGTTGCTCAATTATTTAACCACCACAGCTACCAGCAAGGCTTCCAATCTAAATAAAACACAAAAACAACAGACAATTAATCTTAATTACTGGAGATCAGATCTGGGGATCAAGCTTAGGTTCAACAGCCTAACGTTAGGTTCGGAAGGATGTTCGGAGCCCTTATTTGTAAAAAAAACTGATAAGCCTTCTTTATTCATGATAATTACTCTTCATTAAATGTCCACAGAATGGCATATAACCTACTTTGATAAACCATCAAATGTTAAGGGCACGGCCCTGGCGTCAATGGTCTAGACTGGATCGAGTGCTCCAGGTCATACAGGGGGAGGGCCGTACCAGTGCGAAAGCACTGGTACGGCCTGACCCGGGTTTCTCGAGTTTAGTAGAAATTAGGATGTTTCAAACCTCTTTTAAGTAAATATTGAACAAACTATCTTGAAATTTTCATTTCAGTTACATTTACCTAATTTATCATTCAGGTTTACATGCGTGCCTGGCTCAAACAAAATGATGTTGATCTCTAGATCTAACTGGGAAATTCTAAATCAGCGGGATATATAACTGGCATGGCTTATTTTTCGTTTAGCAGTTTCTGTTCAAAAACTCTTAACTAAAACAATGCTCCTTCTACGTTAGAATCTGTTCTTAATGGTTGCACAATTACAAAAAAGATTATTAATGCTAATTAAAGCAATGAGACTTATGTCTCATAATGTTTGTGAGTTCATGTAATGTTTTTCATACAATTTTGAATTAAGAATTCAGATTTAAGATACATAATCTTCATGCAAAATTGGCTCGAGTAAAACTAGATAAAAATTGTGATATAAGAATGCAATATTTATAATACGACATAAATTTAAATTGAACAATGGAATCAAGATCTGGTTGATTTCTTAAAAACATCTGATTGTTCGTTCTATATTTGTGTTAATCCACGTTTGCGCCTTTTTCGGTTGGAATCGTCTACTGTTAATTCGTTCATTACGTTATAATGAGAACTGCCTTTTCAAATCTTAGGTTAAAAAGAGTAACGTCGTGTTTTTCTAGACCACTTGAATTTTTGAGACCGTGTTTGATAAATACGCAATGTAT
>JAQIWN010002168.1:0-16980 GCA_034699025.1 Entomobrya cf. arborea Gr-Col-00668 | reverse complement strand
CCGCCAGGAATGGATGATGAAAATAATCGATCATTTGTGTTTCAGTGATGGAAATCTATTGCTTGAAGGGTCCTATTGTTTCGATGTTTTACCCTTTGACATGATACAATACACCATAATACACTCACTCAATATGTCATGCATTGAGAGCAAAAAACCTGGAGTCCATTATTTGCAGGTGTTCATATTCCATGAAACCCGCCGCACTAAAAAATATGGTGTGCTTTCTTTGAAAAAAGTGCAATGCATAAGTAGAATAAGAGTTTCTTTTTCTTAAGTTATAAAATATAATGACGGCAATTAAGAGTGAAATTTAGGCCAAGCATTATTGACTTCATAGTTGAACTGCTATGTAATCCTAATGCTAACATGTATGTATAGACACTTGCAACTAACAAATACCTGATTTTTTCAACTTCCGAATTCTAGCCGTGTCATAAATGTATGTTGTTTGTGTGGATGTGTCCATGATTCAAGATGAAGAGAACTTACACGGACGGATGTGCGGATGTTGATGTTACATTTGACATGAAGCCTAGCAAGCTTCCTAAAAATTAGTGTTTTCTGAACTTGTGGTAATTTTCACTTAAATATGATATTTCCTTGTAGTTGCAGAAATAAAAAATTCAATTGGAAGAATCAATTGAGATTACTTTTAATTAACTCTTTTCCGCCTGTCATTTACGATGGATGTAAGTCTATTGTAAATTTTGGCATTGTTTACCATTTTAGCTGTCAAGAAAAACGTGACATTCCATTAATCTTTGCAAGTCTGTCAATTTAAATGGAATTTATTGTGCTATATTTATCAGGTTAAATATCTTCTGAAAGTACCTTTCTCCATTTATTTGTAAACCTTATGAATTCAATTTACCATTGTGCTTTAACCAGAACCTGTTAATCCTCTCTGGAGCTTGTAGTTTGCAATATGCAATGCATGCGTTTGTCGCACAAGAGACAGCTAGAGTCATCTACAATTTTGACATGCAGTTCATACACTACTTAGCCTACTATGACTTCAAAAATTCATTTGGACATGAATATTTCTGCCTACAGAAAATACACTTTTTGCATGCGATGAAAAATAAGTCTTTAATTGCAATCGGTTTCAGTACGTGAAAAAGTGTTGAAATTAAGATTTTATTCATTACAACATTCATAACTCCATTAGTATTTGGATGTAGAGAAAGCATATTATCAATTCACACGCGGTATATAACAAAACGACTTTTTCAGAAAAGAAACTTAAAATAAAACAGATTTTCAATTTTCACTAATTTGAAATACTCAGGTTAGGCCACATCCTTGATTGCTTCTTCAACTTCTTCCTTTGTAAACATATGAAAGTTTTCTCCTGGGGTGACAACCGAGACTTCCACATTCGTGGAGTTTAGTTTCTCTTCCATTACTTGCTTCAGGATAGTCAGTGAAGTTTTAACGGCCTCCTTCAAGGTCATGGACTACGAAATTTAAAAAAAACAGCAATTATAAGTATAACTTTATAGTGGAACAGAAGTATGATTTCTTATTTTTATTCCTAAGTATAATAATGCAACTAGTTTATTACCTTGTTATACATCTCTACCAATGTTTGTTGAGCGCCTTCACTTCCAGAACCGATAGCTTTCGCATCATACTGAACATAAGTTCCTGATGGATCCATGTGATAAAGTTGAGGTCCTTTCTCGTCAACTCCAGCAAACAGAAGGGCTACTCCAAATGGACGACTCTAAGAAACATAAATTGATTTATGTTTTAGCTACTGCACTGCTCAATAAACGTAATAAAATGGTAAGGAATTCAACAGTAAAATGTAAGAAACATTATTTACCATCGCTCCTTCATCGTCGTCAGAATCGCCAAATTTAATAGCCAGGTTACTAACAGCTTGTGAAACGGACTCAACCGTCATCTTCTCATTGTATGTAAACCAATGATTCTGGCATTCCAACCTCGCCCTATCGATAAGAGTTTTAGAATCAGCAGTAAGACCACTGCAAGCAACTCCGATATGTCTGTCAACCTCAGCAATCTTTTCAATTGTCGAAGGTTCCATTAGCGGTGAGGTGATACGCTTCTCAACCACCAAAACAACACCTTCACTGGTACATATTCCAATGACGGTGGACCCAAGTTTAATAGCTTCGATGGCATACTCAACCTGCAAATCAACATTGGATAGGATCCAAATCATTAAGCCACTAATCCAATTTTAGCTGATTAATTAGGTCTGTTATGTTAGATATAATATCGATATGAATTACCTGAAACAAACGTCCTTCAGGTGAGAATGTGTTGACACCTCTGTCATACTCGGATCTTGTGAGAAACATCCTTGATTAGATCTTTGGTAAACCTAAACACAGAAAATGAAGACATTGACATCAGTGACATTTATAAAAATGCAGCTAAGCAGTTTTCTATAAAGAATGGTGCCTAAAATTATGACGATAATTAACCTAAAAATTAACCTTTTAGCTCAATTTTTAACAAGAGCATGTATAATATGAAAACAAATTAACTTACCAAAGGTTTTAATAATTTGAAATGGTAATAATATCTTCTCGATACTAGCTCAGCTGACAGGTTACTTCAAAGCTGCAAATCGGGATGCGGTGGTCAAACTTTATAAAAACAAAAACAGAATTTATATTGTGACTTTTCGATTTTTCGAAGGTAGCTTATTCCAGCAAACTGGCAATTATGTACACCAAAATTAACTACTCACCAAAACACGAACAAACACCAAAAACGAAACAAATTACTGCTGACAGACGATGATGATGATGCATCAAAATACTGATGTTCCTGTAGACAATGAATGATGTTTTTGGTTGACTTTTCGCTTGTGATGCACTGAATGACTATGACTATCCGGTTTTCTTGAAGTTACATATTGCCGCAATCTATCACATGGGGCACAGTGCGACTTTTCTTGATAGATTCAGTTCAAGCCGTACGCAGATGATTTTGAGGAGTAAATGAAGTAAATGGACAGCAAAAAGAGAAGGTCGGTGCGGTGTAGATTTTGGCAAACTCACAAAATCACACACACTACGACTACACAGCACTACAGCACAGCTTTCTGGACTGCTTTCACTTTTCTCGTTTCTGTCAAAACAAGAGCACCTGTCTTCATTCTTTTTACAATTTCTTTAAGATCACTGTCTATCGTATTTTAACAGATCTTAAAATGGATATCGTGCTTCCTCACTTTTCCAATCAAACTGACTTGACATCGTTAAGTTGGGATGAAGTTTTGAAGATACTGACTGATTTGACACGATACTGTCAAGATGGAGAAAATCGGTATTATATAATAACCTTTCCTACTTCTCTTTGTCTGCAGACACATGACATGACATGCATTTTTGTACATGTGCACATTTTGTTTTCAAATTGTCACAGAGAATAAAAGCATTGTTGACATATGCATATTTTTTGATTGACAATAATTAGTTTTGTTCGCATTTTTATTTGTCATTAGATTGATGCTGAATACGGCTAATTTTCAATATCTTGCCTCCCTGCTAAAAATTCTGCTGGATGGGGACATCCCACGTGACGATATTTTGGTTGAAGCGTTCAGATTCCTGAGAAACTCGGTGGTGGCATGTGCAAGAAATCAGGATTGTGCGCGTAAGGAAAGTAATCTGTATGAAGTTACAAAATGCTTTCTCCAGTCAGCGTGTTATGCAAAGAAAGCAGCCTTGGAAGAAGATGAGTCGTCTGAGTCAACGTGTTCGGATGAGAGACTTGTAGGTGTTCGTTGTTCCCTGCAGTTCTTAGCTAATTCGATGGTTGACAATCAAACAAATGGAGAGGAAGTAGTTTCCTTGTTCATGGATGATTTGTGAGTAATATGCTGTGTTTGTCATGTCATTCAATAGACAGCCAATTAGCATGATAATTATTATAAAATGGAAATACTTTATTATTTGGAATTTTTGCAGCACTAAATTGGTAACCTGCTTTCACAATGATGAGAAAGTTATTCAGTATGTAGCCATGAATGTTCATCTTGCTTTGAAAAACTGCCCGGAACGTTTTCACACAATTTCACCAGAAATGTTACAGTGTTTTCTTCAGAATCTTCATCTAGAGTTTGTGTACGATATATTTATACCAATTACAATCGTTCTTCATTATTTTCAGCCTTAAAAATAAGAATGAGTTGACTTTACCAGACATTTTTTTTTTGAATATCTTGTAGAGTTTACGTTATGGAGTCTGTTGTGTTGATGGAAAACCTTGATGAGATGTACGAAAGTATGGAGCCTGAATCAAGAATAAAATTGTTAAGTTTTTTGAATTCTAGATCAGACCTCCTTAAATCATTAAATGCTAAGGTACAGGATAACAACTAGTTCGAGAATTTTACGGTTGTTTTAAAGATGAACCTATGCATTTGTGTTTGGTTTCCTAAATAAATTATATTTCTCTTCGTAGACTGTATCAGCAATCAAATCGAATTTCATACAAAGATCCGACTTCATACTCAGGTGCAAAATAGATGATAGAGACAATACATTTTGCTGGGAAATAGCTGTTCTTCTAGAAGCAATTTGTTGTATTAGCTTAGATGAAAATTCAACTCTAAAAAATGATGCAGCCCTAATTACAACAGTTTTATGTAAGTTGTGACAGTTTTTCCAATTTGATTTTATGATTATCATTCAACGGGGATTAAGTTTTAGTAACTGGAAAATTAATTTAAATATTTTTAGATCTTCTGAAACAAATTTACGAAACTGGAAAGGTTGAAGGGAGTGTATTTTCTCTAGACGAAGATTTAGGTAAATTAACTACGAAATCTTTGGCTCGAAATGATACCGATGACATCAGAGCACATCCGACATTCCAATTCAAGGCCAACTTAATTAGATTAATAGGAAGTCTCGTTCACAGAAATAAAAACAATCAAGACAAAGTAATTCAGTATGATTACTTTAAACGATATGGGATCATATGGAACACTGTAACTCACTTTATCATTATTTATATTTGGAATAATTATTGCAGGTACGAGAATTGGAATGCTTGCCCATCATACTGGATAGCTGCAAAATAGATGCACGAAACCCATTTATAGCACAATGGTCAGTTTTAACTATCCGAAATTTATGTGAAGGAAATGAGGAAAATCAAGCTTATATTCAAGAAGTTCAGCGCGTGGACACAGAAAATCTTATACCCAACTTGGCTATGGTCGATTTAAGCAATTAATTTATTACCTTTTTGTACAATGTTGTAAGATCATTCAGTGCGACTTACTGTTACCTAAATAAAATACATACATATATCTATAGGTATAACATTTTTATAATGTGGAAAACGTGAAACAGCATGGAATAAAGTATAATCGAACAGCTTAAAAGCTTCAAGAGTTCACATAAGATCTCTGAAATATATATTTTTAGTACATCTCGTATAACTACTTTTTTATACATAATTAATTAATATGATTTCTTACTGAAGTAACTACTAAAACTTATTTTTAAATTCATTGTCATATAAGTACAGTCATAAACATTATTAAATTCAGTGCAAGTAAATCTCAAAGAAAGCAGTCCTATAAGTAGAGACCATTGTAGCAAAGGATAAATTCATTGTGGACAAGTATATATACAAGTAGTATTACATTTTGTGCATATTGAAACTCATCGAAGTAAAAGGAACTTGTTGAATGCAAGAATAAGATGTAAGAATAAGAATCTTCAAAATTGACAAAATTTTAAGTACGAGACATCAGGTCTCGTTTGTACTGGTTTTGATGAATTTAGTTTAGACATCATAGTTCTTCCTTCGGAATCTAGCGGCAAGGCAGCAGGAGAAGATTATAGCAAGTAGTTCAATTCCAGCTATGATAGCGGCAGCATACACCACGTATTTGATCTTCAGATCAGAGAACACTTTATTCACACATCCCTGCAAATTTAGCCAACAAACATACATAATATTAAACTGTACCCTTAAAATTCACCATTATTATTATTAAAACGTAAATGGTAAACTAGAATTGTAATTCCAAATATACCTCCGTATAAATTTTCCCTTTTGCTGCCTCTTCGCCTCCATTCAAAACACCATCGGCACAACCAGGTCCAATCTCCTTGCAGCATGATTCAGGTACGGCATTACGTATTTTCCAGTCGGTATAGTTCTCAGAACCGCAGCATTTATACTGTAAAAGGAATTTAAACACAAAGAACCAGGTCAAATAAAGCACATTAAGCAAAAAATTGTTTAATACTGATAATGGATGATAATATTTAAGCTAAAGCACAAGAAAGATTCTACAATGTGTATGCGAAAATGTTCATATAGCGTTCATGTCCCAAAAACGGTGGATCGTCATATCCTGTTTGTAAGGAAAACGTTTTAATGGTAATTCACGAATTCGCAGTATAAATGAATTTAGCCATGCATCGGCATGTGACAATATGCTTATCTCATCTTTTTTCTACAAAATTACGTAGTGTAAATATGAACTCATTCAAGCTGAATGAAACATAAATCCATTTTTCAATACGATAAGCAAATAGCACAGCAAATATTCGTACATAACTGTTATGCATGCATGTTATAGATTACTATTCATTGTTCACTCCCCCCGAAAAATAAATTTAAAGAGTGCTTTGACAATGAAATATTACGGCTTTTTTGTATGAAACATCGTACATGGTTTTCAATATTATTTCTGAAGGGCACTCGCTCTTACTCATGTGATGTACAATGTAATACTAAAGTGTAAGGCAATTCAAGTAAACAATATTCTTTTCGAGAAGGAGAAAACACTCCAACAAACGAATCGATTATTTGGTTAGAATACCATTTTAACACTTGAATTTCCCGTCTTTTACCTGCCGATTCCATTCAAATTACTTTCAAGATTCATATGCATAACATGCTATGTACTGAGGCGACAGTGGTACTTACATTCTTCTGGGCTGTATCCCATGTCTTGCTAACTTCAGCTTGTCCATCATACTTTTCCATGGACTTGCGAAAACCTTCTTGAACTAATTCCTTGAAGTCCTTTTCGTACACTGTAACTCCAACAGCAATACCAACTTGTACCAGAAGAATGATTGTTACAAAGACGGCGTACTGAAAATAAAAGTTTTATTCAATTAATTAGTTTTAATTTCATAAATACTTGAATAATGTCATGAACTTTTTACATTCCATCCGGCTTGTTATGCACGACTTAAGTGCGATTGCAATGCTCATGTGCTAAAGGTCATAGATGTTAGTGTTAAATTTATCATATCAATAACCTCTACCTCTTGCACCTTGCACCAACTAACGTATCTTCATTTCCTTAACCTTAAACATACTTACAGTCAACAGCCCTCCATATATTTATTTTTGACATAACTTAATTGATGGAACTTATTAAGCAAAATGATTTCTTTATGAAAACTTATTACAAATTACAATGGCCCTTATGGTTTACTACATACTTATTACTTATACAGGCAAAGACACCTAAGCACAATGTGTTCAAATATTACTACTACTACTTGTTACGAATTGAGCACATAAAAGTAAAAAAAATAGGTAGGTAACGTCATTTAATAAGTCAGGGAAAAACTAAACATTTCCAAGAAGTTCATCGCATCATTAGAATAACATCCTCAGTCAAATTATCTCTGTTTGAGCTATGCATCATGACATGACACGGCAAAAGTTGTGGTATATCAAGATTGCATACGATAAAATGTTGGTGTTTGTTTTGAGAATAGACGCTATTTTTGGAATTGTATCTTGTCTTTACTCCGCTTTGCTTTGTAGCGGACTCTAGTTTGCTTTGACATTGATGGTGATTCATTGTTTCCAATTACTTTACTTTGCCACATAAATTCAGCCACTCTATTCAAAATATACAAAACTTGACCATTATTCGTCTATCTCTATATCTGCAGAAAGCAAACGAAAACAGCATTTATGCACTTTGTACCGTCTATTTTTAAGATAACTCAAGCCACAAATGCTTTCGTATCGCAGCCTAATCCTAACCTGAATTTTTGTTTACTCAAATTCGAGATGTACATATGTTATGCAAGCTTCAGAAGAAAAAAAATATCGTGTTACCCCTGCCTGTTCAGAGCACTGCACGTTGATAACTACTTCAAGGTAAAATGAAGTTTTTTATGTTCCAAAACCTTACTACCATGCAAAGCTAACTACCTAGTAATAATATGTTCATCTATTCTCTTGTTACCCTGTATCTATGTACATGAGTTGATAAATATGGATGTCTAATCATTAATCCTAAAAAGCCTGCCTTGTCCTTTGACCAGCCGTACATAAAGTATGAACCCAAGTAGGTCATTTGATTCCATGTTAGAATGCAATTAAATCGTCTTCCTACGTGTCAATTATGTTTTTGTGTTCATTACATCAAGAAATGGATAAA
Source organism: Entomobrya cf. arborea Gr-Col-00668 (assembly GCA_034699025.1). Classification (NCBI taxonomy): domain Eukaryota; kingdom Metazoa; phylum Arthropoda; class Collembola; order Entomobryomorpha; family Entomobryidae; genus Entomobrya; species Entomobrya cf. arborea Gr-Col-00668. The sequence goes on along the minus strand of JAQIWN010002168.1, from coordinate 8,558 downwards.
TTATAGATGAGTTACTTTACCGTCATCATCATGCAGTTGTTTTCCCTCAAAACTCCACAACATCCCATAAAAGCTATGAGGAAAATTGCACTTCCAGCCACTATCAGAAGAATTGGGGGCGCTTTGTATTGATCTAGATCAACGACATGTTGATACTCCTTGTAGTCTAATAGAACCAGCGTTCCGCATGTCACCATCAGGATTCCTCCAACCTAGAAAAAAATGTTACATGTTTCACAATCTATTTTTTACAGTCTATTTTTTTATTCAATAATTAACTCATCTTTATCTTCTTTCCAATTACTTCCATAAAAACACAATAAATGAGCATGCTAAAATTAAACGTTTTTACGAAGAAACTTACGACAAATATGAAGTTGAAGAGGAACATCACAAACTTAACGATTCCGGTAGCACAGCCCATGGTTGTGATTGATTGATTGATCCGTTAATTATTCCAACAAGAAAACAACTTTACGAGCACAAATATTTCTCCAACAAACCGGAAAATAAAGTTTCTTGATCCAGCGAATAAATGCACGTAAATTAAACCAAAGCTTCTTCTTTTAATACTGACACAGCACTAACTGCACTCTGTACTCAGCACTCCACTGCGCCTTTAAGCTTGTGTCCGTGAGTAATAATAGCGTACCGCGTACAAAAATGATATAACGACAAACTATGATTACGGAAAAAGACAACGCAACGCGATGACTAATATGCAAACGCTATGTTTGAACACTGACTTAAATTGAACAACACAAATTACGAACTCCCTTGCTTGCTTGCCTATCTAGTTTGTAAAGTTGCTGTGATCTCACTTCGTTTTGAAGAAGAGTAAACGAAAACTAACCACTCGGTGGCCTGTTCTGGCATATAATATTTAAACTAATGATGGCAAAGGCAAGAATTGAACGATTAAAATCATGCAACCACCAGCATTACTCCATAACAATTTCCTAATGTCATGTAGTCATACTCGACTCATACCACCACCATTCATAGTCATACCATACCTCCAGTCGTAGTCTACCTATGTATGCATGTAATCACTTCCTTAACCGTTGTTACTTGGATGTTGAATTGCAATGCAAGTAAAATGTTTATGAAATGAAAAATGCACAAAAAACGCTTCCACTAATACCTACCTATAATGTATTAAAGGTTTTAACATAAAAGCTCTCTTTTAGTATGTTGTACCAAATGTACCTCTCCTGCCTGCCTGTTATCGTGTTTTTGAGTAGTCAAGTAATAAAAGTTTAGAATGTCCTTGTGGATTTCATATAGATGCCATTTACTGACGTTTGTTCATTTCTTCCAGCTAACTAAACAAACGAATGCACGTAACGTACATTTTTTTATTATCGTGATTTTTTGAAGATGAGAATGAGAAGTTGGGTGAGCAAAAAAAATGAGTTCCTTTTGTTACTCAAGTGAAATGTACTTGTGGCGTGGCGACTGGCGAGGAGGCGACACTAGTTTTATATGAATGCTGAGAATCGAATGGCTTGTTTTCGAGGTGGTGGGATTGGGGGATATCCTAATCCTATACAGTAAATGGAATATTATGGTCACGCTCATGGCAAAACAAATTTCTTCTTGACAGGCAAATAACAGAGAGAGACGCTGCTCTCTGCGCTGCATGTTATTCTATGCATCCACTTTATTGTTACATTTTTATGTTTGCACTCCAGCAGCAGCCAAAGCCAAGCCAGCAAGGCAAACGATAAATTTCAGCGATAGTATTAAAGTAAGGCAAGGCGAAAATGGTATTGTATTGATATATTATTATGAAATGAAAAAAAAATGTATAGTAAACAATGTAGCTAACTAACAATGCTTTCATATTCATAGCTCTCCATATTTTTTTGTTATATTTATTCTATCAACTTGAAACATTATGATATGGCGTTTTCTTTGGGAGCACCGCCGATCGTACAGAAAGTGAGATGGTAAAATGTTTATAATGGGCATCATATTTTAGTCCTGAACGTTTGGCAAATAAGGTAGTAAATATAGTAAATGAAATATACTTTTTTATTTGGTTACTAATGCATAGTTATTGCGTTATAATTATAGAAAGTTCATATGTACATGGTGAAGTTGATTATATGCATATATGCAGTGGAATAACAGCCAATATATTTTTTTATTAGGCCATATTTAGCCGAATTTATGTGTAAATTGGCTGGAAAGTGGAAAAGGTTTTTAATCCTTTGTAAGTGCATACTTTGTACGCGTTGTACTACATTATGTACTACTTTGTTTAGGCAATTTGCTTGGAAAAGGTTGATTCAAAGCCATGACTCATATATTTTTTTTTTTGTAAAAAACAAGGTTTTTTGTTCTTTCTTTGCACATTCAGTCAATCTACATTCCATTGCACTGCACGGAAAAAATGGATCATTGGTTTGGGGTAACGTGAATATTCTCTAAATGAACTACGATTTTAGTCGAATACATTTTGTTTGCACAATTTTCAGCATGTTAAAGGTTTTAATTTACACAAAAACAGTCCTAGACTAAATTATGTCAGTCAAATAAAGTTCTGATAACTATGTTTGCAATTGTAGTCTTTGATTATCCGTTATAACATAAGTTTTTATTATTTACAATTCTTCATTCTTCTTCATGTGGTTAACGACCTACCGCCCTGAATATGGAAAAACTCATTGGGACTGAAAAAAATTAAACAAGCGTAGCGTACAACTTCACATTGCACCATGTATGCTTTTATAGAACTACCTATAATAAAATTTTAATTCGCAACTAATGAATTTATATAGCGAATAAAATATTTTAAGCGTAGTTAGTGGCTGGTTAGTAGTATTCATGACCATTTTCTAAAAGCAAATTACTTCTGTAACGAAGCACGTTCGTTCACATTCACTTTTTCTGGTTCGTGGACTTGAACCATTATTGAATTGAAAGTCACGCTCTCTCATTACTACGTTTCTGCTGGAAAAACTGCGTGGAATAATTACAATTTACAGCAGCCACACGCTCACTTGGTCACACTACTTTGTTCCAAAATGTTGAAAAGATGTGATGTGTGTAGGTAAAAGGATGGGTGGCGTGGCTTTGTAAGTTTGTTAACCCCAAGTATTATTGATTAGATGGCAAACAATCGTCGCTTCCTTGTGTCGCATTTCAAATTATGATATGATTGAGAGGTAAGAGGTAAACCACCACTGGAATTTCTTCTAAAACAACAAATATAATTTTTACTACTACTACACTGCATTATTACAACTGCAGCTTCAGATCCGTCAGAATTCAGCCGCAGTTTCAATTTGCCTACTTCTTGAAATAATGATTTCTGTGCTACAAGGAAATATTTTTGAAATTCAACATTCTGTACACTTAAATCGACTTTTAGCGTCTCAAAATTCCATGTAAGTAAACAAGTTTTTAAGCGTCCGGACTTACGGAGAACGTGGATAAAATTCCAGTGTCATGATGAGAACCTGCACATAATATTAAAGAATGAATCTTGAGTTGAGAATGAACAATTTATCGAGAGAAATTTCGTGTTTTACTTTTTTCATTACTTAACAAGGAACACTTTTAAGTAGCCATTTTTATGGCGTGACATGGCTTCAACGATTACATATATAAACAAAAAATGTACCAACAACATTTGATAGGAACACCTACGGTATACATACATACATACATAACTAACAACATCGTATAATATGCTAAATGATTAGCTTTATCTGGAAACTATCATCAATCAACAAATATAATTTCAAAATATAATAATATAATAATATAATAACATTTCAAAATATAGAATAATTAACAACAGAGTTCATTTCGAACAGTTTACATTAAGTCCGACTAGCTTTAGAAGAATACATAAGCTGACTAAAAATAGTATAGCTAAATTAATATGTACTTTTGAATGTTGCATTGAAAGAGCAAATAGAAAATTGTGCTCCCATTGCACTTCACTTAATCACAACATCACTGTTTGGAGCCCCAATTCGATTTCTTACAATTTATATCCAATTATCACTCAGAACTTTCTGAATAAGCTGATACCTTCAATCCCAAGCATCGCAAATATAAACATAATGACACGGGTGGTTAACTGGTTTGAGAAAACCAGATAGGAGATAGTCATACCAATTTGGGTAAATCCGTTGCATTCCACTGTAATACTACTTTTCGCTATAAACAATACTAAAACCCTTCTACAATAGATACGGTAAAAATGATTTCCCCTCATAAAAATTGGTCCCAATCAACCCTCAAACACGTACAAGACAATGAGACATAAATTTATAAATAGCATTAACGTATATTCTACTTGTCAAGAATCTAAATTTTCGAGCTCCACTTGAGACTTTAAACTGTCCCACCTCACCATTGCATTTGTAATTAGGAAATCGCCCATTATTCCTTTGATAATGTTGTGACAATGCTTTATCCCACAGCACACCACTCACAACAGTACAGATTCAAAGTGCAAAGTGATACAAATTTAGTTCATTCTAAGTGCGCCCAATCAAGTTCAAAAATAAGAAGTAAGTTTGCTGTCAATGCCCTCGTAAATGACTCCATCCCATCGACCCTTCCACCCCATTTAATGCTTCGTGCACTCCATAAAATCAGGGGTGGCATAAAAGCATTAACTACACTGAAAGAACGTTTGCAAAAAAACTGACTGGTAAAGTATACTTGATATTGAACTCGTTTCCATACTTCCGTGTCCCTAAGCACATGCGATGCATTACTAATAATAAGCTGTACAATTTAGACTCAATTAACAGCACTGGAAGGCGACAGCACGGGGAAGGTACATTAGGCGTCTTCGGTTGTAAAGTCAGCTATACCTATTCCGCCTGCCCGAGGTATGCTAAAGCGTCCTATAATAAAATGATTTTATTAAAATCCCTATCACTATAAAATTTCCCCGGGTTTTTTCTTAGGTATACGAAAAGAACGAATGTCTTCTCTGGGAGCGTAAATCAAATTGTGCTCCACATCATTACCATTACGATCACTCTCAGGGCTTGAGGTATCAGTCTTTCCAGAAAGTTCAGAGTCAACTACCTGCCGTTTATTCCAATCTATCTTGGAACGATATTGATGTGGTCGGTGTAGTTTAGAATTAGAACAGTGGTGAGATGAAGATGACCGTTGGGGATCAAACTGCTGTCGACGATGATGTTGATAGTTGGTCCCTGGTGACGGTTTTGGAGAGTATATTTTGCGCTTGCGTTCTTCGGCTGAAAAATGATAAAAAGATATAATACTATTATTACAAATTCAAATTAATTTAATATTCCCATTTACAGCTTCTACAATATAGCATGCGTTATGCGTACCTGTTTGCTTGGATATAATTTCACCTGTAGGTTTCGGTTTGGTATTTTCAATCGGGATGAAATGAACTTTCGACATATGAATATACAATCCTTCCATCTTATGTTTTTCATGACATAATGGGCACTGTGCCAATTCGTCCCGATCATTATTCGTGTGCTCGATAAAGTGCTGCTTATACTCAACCCCTTTAACTGGTATTGCTTTGAAGCATACGTAGCACAACTTTTTTTGGTGATCTTTTAGTAAATGAGCCATAGCCTTTTTGCGGTCATCGAACATACGACCATGACAATTTGAACAGGTCTTAATCAATTTTAGAATCTCAAAAACCGAGTTTTCAGAGTTCGCAGAAGAATGATTTCTGACAGCCTCATTAGTGGTAGCCGAGTTTGTCTGAGATGACTTCCGCGTCTGCGTTGAATTAGTAAGCACGTTCCGATGTTGTCTGATTTGTTTTTCAACACTGAGACCAGAACCAGCAGCGGGAGTGTTATTTGCACCATTTGCGTTTCCCATAGCATTTTTATGTGCAATTCGATGTCTGATCTGAGAAATTGGAGGATAATAGTCCTCCTTGTCAGGCTGTGGTAGAATATTTGATGGCGGATCCTGTCTTGGGGATATGTTGTCCTGTCTTAGTGATGACGTTGAGGTTTCTGTTTCGGGGATTTGACGAGTATTGGTTGATACACTACGTGGTGATGTCGTTTTGCTATGTTGTCCGTCACCCCAAATGTTATGATTATTACTAGGGATGAAATTAGGGGAAATTAAGTTTGAACTGGTATTTTGAGTCTCTTGACCCCTGTCAAAAAAACCGTTGCCTCTTTGATCATTCCTGTATCCGGAATCATTGCCCCCCTTGTAACCTCTCGAAAACCCTCCTTTGTTTTTATGCAACCATTCTTGATTGCCATATTTACTATAATTTTCTTTGCGAGGCTTGTGATAATTATCTGAGGTTCCGGCCTGGGGTGTGCATCTTCCATTTCCTACGCCCCTACCACGGTAGTTTGAATTCCTTTTATGATTCCCTCTTTCATGGTGATTTCTCCAAGCTCTCTCTGATGAATGGGAAGAATGACTGTGATTACTATTTCCGCTGACTCGGCGTTCTTTGGGTGCATAGAGGTTTGGGTAACCTGAACGTAAACCGCTAGGTCTCCGCTCTCGCTGATCTCTGAACGGACTTTGACTTCTACGTCTTTCTCGGGATCGACTACGATTTCTACTATCTCTTCTTCTTCTTTCCATTGAGCGCGAACAGCTGCGGCTGCGACTCCTTTCTTTAGAACGACTTCGGTCTCCGCGGGTATTACCACTAGAATGTCGTTCCCTTTCTTTAGAGCGACCCTCGTGTGTAGGACCATTTATTCGACAATTTGAAGCATCCGCATGGCCATTACTCATGCTCCCCTCCTGGTTTGCTTGTGACAAAGTACTCGCTACTTGAGATTCATTGAGGTGATATGAACGATAAACATTATCCTGCCGAATTGGTTCATGGTAAATGGCTGCTTGGGTGCCAACAGCAGTCGAAGTCCTTACTGTGTTGTGTGATCTATTACTGTCATTTATGGCTTGTGACGAAGCATTTGTTACTTGAGAAATATTACTGCGATGGTTCTGGCCTTGAACCATGCCTGTTTGTAAAACATTTGGGATCATAATTGGATTCCAAACTGCTCTTGTGCTGTTAGTATTATTGGATCCATCATTTTCGTCCATTGCTTGTCGGGGTGTACTTGACGGATTAGGCTGTGTTGCAGCAGAATACGACTCCCATCCTTGCAACTGAACAGGTGTAGTTTGGTTATCCACACTAGGGTTATCCCAACGTGTTATGGGACGTCTTTCATAATTTACTTCTTCTCTCATAAGCCATGACGGTTGTTCGTGTGAATCAGTCTCACCACCTCTACTGCGTTTGTCCAGGAATAAAGACTGACTGGCGGGGTCTATTGGTCTTTTCCTGGAACTCGAATTCTGTTGAGGATCACTCTCGAAATCCACCACTGGCAACGAGTGTGGCCTAAACAATAATTTTTGAGCATTTCTGGTCTGAGTTCTCTTAAAAATATACTCTAGTTACCAAGCATAAATTGCGAAGGTAAATACCTTTTGTCACCACATCTTGAAGTTTCCACGGACCTTGGGGTTGTGCCTGTGCCATAGTGTATGACTATTATTTCTTCTTCATCATCATTCCCAGGCTGAGTACTAGCATCTCTGTAAATAGTGACGATACAAAAATTACATTAAATAAAATATCGGTCTTAATCAAATTCGTAAAGTTACGCAGAATATACTCATAATTTATAATATTGTCAACTCTTACGGTACTCTAGGAGGAGGAGGAGGGGACACTGTCTCGACGTCAACCGATGACTCGCTAGACCAGCTGTTATTATTTTTACTAATCAAAGTTTGGGAATGCGAAGAAAATCATTTTTATTACCCGGTTGACATTTTACTGTTAATCGACAAAGTTTACTTCATGAAATCTCTTCCGAATGGTATATTACTTACGTCTTCCTGCTTCTGTTGACAGTTCTATCCATGTTGACTGCACTGTCTACGTTATTAATACTATTTTCAGACCTTGAAAATGACACAAACCCAATATAAGATATTTTAAACAGCACTAATGAAAGTTAATTAAAAGTAATATTAGACAGCCATGATCATGATCTTATTGCTCTATTTTTTTTGATTGATTACTGAATGGTGATCATGAAGATCATGCACTGATTCTATCGACTTCCAGTCATGATTTCAAAATAAAAGTCATAGTCATTACTATTTTCAAACCTACCCGGTAGAAGAGGAGGACGAATTATTTCTTGATTTCTTATGGTTTCTATCCTTCTTCTTCTTTTCCTCACACACAAATATTACATCATCATCTTCATCAGCGGCGGTATGGGACACTTCGTTTTCTGGGCAAAACTGTATTCCATGCCTTCGCATTGGAAAATCATCATCCATCAGTGATGGGGATTTATCCCTTGGTCTCGCCATTGCAGTCCTGAAAAAAATAAAACAAAATATTTTTGTAAGCCAAAAAAGTACTAATAACAAACCCTTGACACACACTTGTCCCATGATGTTCAAAAACTGGTGAATTGTATCGTCAAAAGATCAACAGCAAAATCACGTCTAGTGGATCAGGCCATATTTTGAAGTTCAATTTGTCGAAAAATGGGGCACAGCATTTAACG
>JAQIWN010002167.1:0-16987 GCA_034699025.1 Entomobrya cf. arborea Gr-Col-00668 | reverse complement strand
CCGCTTTGTGAACCCTTTTAGTGCTTCTACTAAGCCATACCGAACATGCATAATTAATGTGTGACAACACATAGGCTTGAGCCATTAATTTACGATTTTCATAAGTAGTAGTCTTTTGAATGGGATACAACTGTGAAAGGGATGCGTAGCATTTTTTTGTAACATGGTTGATGTGAGTATTCCACGTCAAGTTTTCATCAATGTAAACCCCTAAAATTTTCATTGAAGAAACCTGTTTAATTTGCGTACCATCTAAAAATAAACTTACTGGAGCTAATTTTTTAGTGTGTACATGCTTCCCTACTACCATAAATTGAGTTTTATCAATATTAAGTTGAATGTGATTTTGCTTAAGCCAAGTATTAACACTGATTAGGTCGTCTTCAAGTAAAGCAACAGTTTCACTAATCTTGTTTGGGTTACCACTAATAATTAAATTGCTATCGTCAGCAAACATGATCGTAATTGAATTTTTTATGTAAAGAGGTAAATCATTTATCATTAAACAAAATAAAATCGATGACAACGAACTTCCCTGAATTACCCCGGTCTCTGTTTCTTTGATTTGTGACCTCAAAAACGTGTTATATTTACCTTTGCTACACACAAACTGCTTACGTTCCGAAAGGAGTGATGTTAAAACTGGGCTTTCAATGCCATAATAAGCTAGTTTGTGTAAAAGAATGGTGCGGTCGACTTTGTCGAATGCTTTCTGAAAGTCAAGCGATAAAAGTATGCACACGTTGTTTGCATCAATCTCGGTGTATAAAAAATCTGTAATTGCTGTAAGTGCGTGCGTTGTACTTAATTAAATTTATTCAACATTAAATTCTATGGTCCAAGCTGAAATTCGTGTATTCTGGACAGTTTTAGTTTTGTTTGGTCTATGTTGTCAGTTTACCGCACTTTTAATAAAGTGGTTTACTGGTATTTAAAAAAGTCAAAGTTTTTGAACATGTAGCACACATTTATAACATGAACGAAGGAGAGTAAAATATTTTCAATATATTGTTTTGTTATGAACGATTTTAGTACAATTTTTTTTCAATGGATGCTTTCAAGAAACTGTACCATTCAATCGAGATATTTAGCAAAGTGATGCCAACTTTTTTTGGTGACAGAAATGGGTAAAAGTATCCATGGTAAAATATTTGTATACTTCGCTAATGTTTAGAATTATCCAATATTAAGTTGCTGTAAACTGTACCACAGAACCTACAAATATATAACAAGTTTCCTTCATGTTATTTCAAACTAAACGTCATGTAACTTAAAATTTTGCATTCGATAAAACACATGGTGATGAATAAATTTTGTAGAAAGGTAAACCATTTTTATCCTTGAAATGCATTTATACATCTCATTTTTTTATCTCATTTACAATTGTAAATTTACCATGTCAAAAAGATTTATTATTTTAGATGCGACATAATGAAATCAACAAAAAGAACTTTTACAACATAGTCAACAAAAATTAAGAGATAGAAAACATAACCAGACTAGAAAATTTAATACCAAAATCGTAATTTATTTCGTAGAAGTTATAAAGTAAAGATGAATTTAATACATTTAAATGACAAATGTTATATCATGTCAAATTTTTTAACTGTTGTTTACCTTATTGTTGATAAGGTAATGTCGTCTGTGCACCGCAAAAAAATGTTTATTAAACGGCCACTTTCATACATGCTTAAAAACTTAACCATAACTTTTTAGTAAAAATGGATACTTTATTAACTGCATCTTTGAAGCAACCAGTTTTGATAACAGCTATTATTTTATATATCCAGGTGATATTTGTAACACTCCTACAACAAATTAAATTCACTTTAGACAGATTAAACCAAACAAAACAATTGCTACTGAAAATTTGAACCACTAATGTATCTTATTTTATAAATGACAACAGCAGTCAAATTCCAATTTGTAGAAAATATTATTCAAAACAAATTTTTCCAAATGTATAAATAGAAGCAAAAAATTTCAACGAAGGTGCATTATTTACAAATTTAATTTCGTACTAAATCGGAAACATGCATAACCGGTACTACACGATTATTTGCCAAATAATGGCAAAAATGTATAAACTTAAGTTATAAAAAGGGAGAAATTATAATTTAAATTTCAAACTCTAAATCTTTTGTTAGCACAATCTATTTATTAAAAGGCCCTCTGGCAACAAAGTTTATGTTATTTTCAACACTGACTCCATACAAAAAAGTACTAACATTTCTGATTTTTAAATTTGATCGAGTAGACGTAAACTAAATAATTTTTTGAGCAATACAGTAAGATTAAAATTTAATAACCTTTTTTATTTTGTATATTATACTCCATGTCAAATATGGTTCTGATTGTTTAGGAAAGAGTTTGCTGATCCGCAATATTTAATTCTCGGATTATTTTTCTGACAGCGCAAGACAGCGTACTAAAGCAAAAATAATGCAATGGTTAATAGTTTGAGCAATTAATTCGAGCTGCATCTCATGTTTTCATATTAGGAATAAAAAACTGTTTAAAATAATCATACCTTAAATCCACCCAAAAACTTGACGGTCTTAAGTTGAGGCATCTTTTCAAAGCCATACTTTTTACATGAATCCATTCCTAAATAGTCGTCACATTTTGTAGCGTAGGATTTTTCAAATATTTCCAAAGTAAGAAAGCCCAGATCTGTGTTTTTTGAAATCGAAATTTACACTTTAAAGAAAATATTTTTTGTATCTCTTTTAAAATAAACAGTCGTGTTATAATATTACCTCTTAAGTTCATAATAGATTTTGAATAGTCAGTTGGTACGTGAACTTTATGCTCGTTTTTGCTTCTTATTGTCTTAGTGTCCGCTTTAGAAATCCCAAGTAAAAAGGATGCGAAAACGAATCCCTCATGTGTATTAGCATAATGTAAACATATATGTAGCTTTTTTAGATTTATATAATACTGAAAAATGTAACTGAGCCAATACATGTCATCAAAATTAATGCACAAATTAAGTATTTGAACGTTTGGGAGCGACATTCGAATTTTTTCAACAAACTGTTTATTGGATATTTTGTGGCGAAAACTGAATTGAAATATGTGAAGCTCCGTCACAGTTGCTAATATTTTGCCGTCGATAAAATTCAAAATCTGGGGCTCACGCGAATTTTTTACATGAAGGCACTTTAAATTTGGAAACAATGCCGCCCAACATTGTTCGATTTCTAGATCCATTTTCATATTTTCACCGATGAGTCCTAACGTTGTCAGCTTTGGCATTCGTGGAAATCTTAAGCAAAGAATATCATTGGGTGTATAAGTAAAATAGGTTTGAAAAACAAATTTCTTCAGCTGATATTTGAATCTGTCCAAAACTTGGAAGATAATATGAGCATCTTCCTTTCTTGAATCAAAAACCTCCAAGTTGAGCTCATTCAGTTCTGGTAATTTATTTGTAAACAAAATAAGCTGCTCAATGCTTGACAGTCGGCCCTTTAAACCTAGTTGAGTGAGTGTGACTGGTAATTTAAGAGATCCAATACTGCTTGCATGTTGTGCGTTAAATATAGAGTTGGTTTTCAAAGTAAAAGATTTTAATTGCTTTATTTCCTTGAGTATTTGAAGTAGAAAATTCCATCCTGTTAAGGTTGCATTAGTTCCAAGAAGTCGACCATTCGTGTGAAACCTTAGGCTGTTATTACTGTCATCAAAACTGAATTCCAGAATGCGAAGATTTGGTAAGCACAATTGATCAAATTTTAATTTCATTGAACCGCCATTTGGAGGAAAATTTACTTGTAGCTTTATCACTAAATTGCGACAATTAACAAATAACTTATTTAGGATTACATAGTTCTCCTTGATAAAGTAGTGGGAACCTATTTCAAGACGCAGCGGAAGTATTGAATTTTCAACGCGCACGTCTTCTAAGAACACCAAAATGTAGTCACTCATCACTTTTTTATTAAGATACTCTACTCCATTTAAAGACGTATCGGTGTCAGATGATAGGCTATTGAATAAAGTACAATATTTTGGCAATATGCGAGAGGCAGACTGAAGCCACAATTTGGCCACACATCGCATTGAATACACTCGTTTTATATTTATTTGTTGTTCGTCGTGTGGGCAAACGATGTATTCCAGAATTTTGTCGAGTAACTTGAAACAAGGGAAACATGAGATAAATTAAATTACTGAGATCACAATATTTCACTTACTATTCTATCATGTCAAATGATATAAATGAACAGACTTACTAATGGGTTTCCAAAAACTTTACTCAAAATTTCGTTATGATTTGTGAATCTTGATCTATTTCGTGCCGTTTCTTTGTAGGAATTAGCTGAGGGATTATTCGCCTTGTTTTGACCCATTGTAATTTTTGCTGACGACTGTTCAAACTAAAATAGAAAAAAACAGAAAAATCTGAAATCAAGAGAAGGAACAAAGTTCTAATTTTATGCTGCCAAAAAGGGTAAGCTTCATTTGAAGTTAAAGTACCTGCTTTGGAATTAAAAACTAATTTATTTTTTTATTTTTTCATACCTTTTTGGGGTAAAAATAACAAACACTGATATAAATCTTTTTATACAGTAACAGCAACTTATCTAACTTATACTGTTAATTGTTAACTTTTCTTTAAGATTTCACTATTTAAAAAAGTATTTAATTTAGCCTTGTTTTGATTTTTTCAATTTTGTTCTAAAAATGTATGTTGTAATTCTATAAAACAATTGCTTTTAACTTTGATGCCCAAATTAGCTATTTTAGAGCTATCAACTGCGCTATACGAATTAAAACTTAAGTTTATTTAAGGTTTGTATTGTGTCATAAATTTTTAATGAATTCTAAATTCTACGTAATTAAATAACCATAAAAATTTCTTACAAACCTAATATAACTATGAAGATTCTTTGCCTTCTACCTTGAAACTGGGTGATGTTAGTTTTCTTTCCTTTTAATATTCAAATTAAGTATCACATGCGTATGAATATCCATTCATACAGTATTGGATGTAGTAAAGTACCTAGACAAGATGAAAAACTGGGTTTGTAAATATTCAATTGTAATGGTAGTTTAACATTGACAAGAATGCATGTTGCATTTTAGGCTCAGAAGAAAACGCATTTACTATGCAGAAGACAATGTGTACAAGATACCACAAGCTGAAAAACAACATTCTGCTGATGTACTTGTATCACGTGATTAAAAATAAAATAACAGCCAAGTACTTTTTGAAGTAAACATGTGGAGTATGTATTTAAGGCCCCACAATTTCTATGACATTACTGTATTTTCAGCATTTGTATTATTAGCATTGTTTGGGTGACTACACCTAATAAATAAAAAAATCGAATAGTACTGTAAAATACTTTTAATGTCGGTCACAAAAAATCACCAGTTTTTTAAGATATTCATTCTTTCTTGTGACATTTCCGATACCAAAAAGGCTTCTCGTTTATTGTAAGTGCTTTTTTTAAACTTCACTTAGTCTCTTAAAAATATTTACCTGTTGATGGGAAGAATTTCATTTAACTTACTATTTAATTTAGTTGCTCACCTTCAACAAGAAGTCATTTCAAGAGAAAGAACTGTCTATTTATTTATTAAATATTGTAAGCTTTACAAACAATTTCTATAATGCTTTATCAATGAACGCGAATTTACTTTTTCGGGACGCAAAAAAAATTCAAGTCAAAACTCAGCTTGGTTAAGACTTTATCCTGTTTTGGAGATGCACTTATACAAAGTGAACTCATTCACAATTATCTATTGACCTTTAAAAGTAGGAAACCTGACACTTTCCAAACTTTCGAAACAACTATCACGTTTTAAGTCTGAAATTATATTATACTTTTTACTAATTAAATTTTTAGTTTTGCTAATAGAACGTATGAGCTTCCAGATTAAATACTAACAGAAAAAAACTTTAATTAATTTTTATATAATATTATTCTATCTTACTACAACAACAAATGTATATTAATGTGCATGAACCTTTCCGGGGGATAAATTAAGTAAACTGTATTGTTAAAAATCTTTCCATTTACTAAATTTTAAGCTGATATTTTTGGCTGCCTTCAATTAGAATAAGTGAAAAATTTTTATTTAGAACAAAACAATTAAAATGTAACGTTTTTACCCACACAACTATCCCAATCAAGTCATTTAGACGAACTTTAGATAGAAAATTGGTGTAGTTGATTTTTTATGGTAACATCGAGTTTTTTTAAAAATATTACACAAAATTGGACAAAAAAAGGACAAAATACTGATTACTTGTTTTGATCCTGGAACTTAAGACCAACAATGAAAATGTCAAGAGTAGGCCTTGAAGCCAGCATTTATAGCTTTGAAGTTATTTCGTTGCCGTCATTGACATAAGCAAAACAATTTAAAACCAGCTAAATGCCTTCTTAAGTCGGTTTACATCATTAAAACATTTTTGTTGTACTTTTGCTAGTCTTTATTGTAGATGCTTCTTTTTGTGAGTGTTTAAGCCAGTTTTACTAGCATACGCCGACGGACAAATTTGGCATTTAAATGGTTTCTTTCCCGTATGGGTTCTTGTTCTTGTGTGTCTGGTAAGGACATTGCTAGTACTAAATTGCTTGGAACAAATAAAGCACTTGTAGGTTTTGGTCTTAAGATGAACATGTTTGTAATGATTACTCAAGTACACTTTTAGAGTAAATGTTTTTGTACATTTTTTGCACGAAAATTGTTTCAAGCCACCATGTTTTATCATATGATTTTTGAAACCTTGTTTTCTTGTATATTGCTTATTGCACAATTCACACTTAAATTTTTGTCTTCGTTCGTGTAGTTTTTTATGGGTATTTAAATAATCTTTTGTAGGAAAGGCTTTTTCACAAACAGTGCATCGATGCGGCTTTTCACCTGTATGAATGGCAATGTGTTTTTGCATTGAGCCTTTGCTTGCCAAAAATTTTCCACATAAATTGCAATGAAACGGGGTTTGTTTTTTGTGGGTATTCATGTGAGTATAACAGGTGTCCTTTGAAGTAAATCGTTTTGAACAATAACTGCATGGGTAAGGTTTAACATTATTGTGAACCATTTTGTGGATTTTTAGGCTGCCAAGTTGGGAAAAAGATTTATCACATTTGTCACATTTATGCGGTTTGTTTCCAGTGTGAGTTCTTTGGTGACTTTTGAGATGGTCGCTATTATTAAAGCTCTTGCCACATATTTTGCAAGAATATGGACATTCCTTTATATGGGATCTGATATGCATAGAAAGCTCATTGTTTGAAGTGAAATATCTCTCACAGAAAATGCACTGAAATGGTCGGATATTTAAATGTCTGTTTACATGATATTTCAAATTGCCGCTGTGGTTAAATGACTTCTCACAATGTGAGCACTTCAAACAACTCCTTCCCATTTTTTCAATGTTTTTGGTGCCGTGTCTATTTACGGTTTGTAGATAAAATCTGTATTGTTTTTGAAATAGGGCCACAAAGTAGCGAACTTGTTTTGGATGTAACTGTTCCTGGGCTAATTCACTAAATTACAGACGTGGGCAGCATTAATCAGTATATTTTGTAGTTGATTCACGTGTAGATTTGTAGATGACACAAGTACCTAAAATAAATATTCAAAGCAAAATAGTTTTGACGACAGAACTTGGAAAAATGTTTTATAGCATCTCAATATACAAGTTGATATTTATCTTATGAAGTTACTCGATTTGGTAATCTGAAATTTAATTGAAGTTATCAACATACATTTTATTGCACTAATGTACTCTTTTTAATAACTTTAAGCCAACTGATTCGTACATTTTTAAAGCAGCCCATCCTACAATTCCTAACACCAACTGATATTAAACCACGTAAAGCTTGAACTTTTGAACCCAAAACTGGACAGCAAACAACTATTGAGCACTTCTAGCTCTTATATATAACTAATCACACTTTTTGTACACTCAAAAGCAATTGTATTAACGCAAATATTTGGTTTTTATCAAACGAAAAGCACGTTTAATTTAGTATTACTAAATAAGTGCATATGGTACTGTGTATTGTATTTTTATCGTACCTACACATCAACATTGAATCCTATACTTATAGCACGAAAAACCTTTTCATTGAAATAACTAACAAATAAAATTTAGCCTACCTTATGACATACAGGCATGCTTATATTCTAACTCTTTTTTAAAAAGCTTCGGGTTATTTTGTTGGGTACCATTTGCCGTAAGCATAGCAATAAATATAACGAATTTTGAATGAATTTTCTTCCGACATGCAAACAATGTTTACATGCAGTATGTTTGTATAGCATTGTATGATCGAGGTTATCCTCAGTGGCCTCTACGAAAAAATCACAGAGCTGGTGTGGTTTTATGCATTTTTCGAGTAGATACATAAAAATACAATACTCTCTAAGCCATGTAATAGAAACAGTACTGGTAAACCGCAAGTGATACATTGCAATATAAGTTCCATGCACGTATTGTTGCTCGCAATAAGCCTTATGATTACACACAATGGAAAGTAGACGACTGCTGAATTTTTTTACAACATTTTTTTCCAAAGTATTCAGCCATCGACGAAGTTAACATTTAGATCTAATACGTACTATCAGAAAACACAACTTTGATACCATGTTCTTGTAATTCATTTCAAACGAATAATTATGAGGGACCGCTCCCATTCGGATTCCTTCACAGCTACAGAATTTCTCCATTCAATAGGTAACTGTGATGCCATTTGTATATTTTTCAATGATAGCATTTAAATGCTAAACACATGCTTTATCGATAATCGAAAACAATAACTAAAAGCTAAATGGGGTACATAACAACCGACAAATACAATTTAATTTATATGAATTTTCATACAAAATAGAGAATGAATTATAAATTAGATTTTGAGCAGATCGATACAAAAGTTAGCCTGAAGCCTTTTAATTTTGACGTCATGAAAAGAAGTATGAACTTAATTCATACCATTCCGAAGGCGCTTATACATTAAATTCTAAAGTTAATTGTTGATTTATAAAATTCCTGGATTAAAAAGTTACATCTTAGAAAAATAAAACATTGAGCATAACGTTGTTGTAAAAAGCAGTACGCCATTTCTGAAACCATACAAATGAATTTAATTAAACTTAGACAAAACTAAAAGAATCTTTACATATCCTTGCTAATTACTTACAATCGAATAGGTATAATGCATACAATAGAAAGCATACATGATAGTTATTGCTTATTAATAAATTCGACACCAATATTGATAAGCGCACAATTATTATTTCCCTAAAACTTTTTTTAATACAACCTAACTTGAATTATATCGATTAAAGAAGGTTTATCAATTTAGTTTCAGTATCTTATCAATAATTATTTTAAAGAACAACAAATATTGAAGCAAATTATCCTAAACAACTATCTTTGTACCCTTAAAGTTTCAAATGTTCATGATGAAAGTAGTAGGAATTATTTCATTGCACACTTTTTAACATAGCATAGCTTTTTATGACGATTTAGTGCACCAACAGCCGAAAATTCCCTTCCACAATCCAAACATGTATAGGCTTTTTCTTCAATATGAGCAAGGAGATGATTGTAAAGATGGTTAAATGATGAGTGAGGCCTTCCACAAAATACACAACATAAATCAATATAAATATTGGTTGTTTCATGCATCCATTTAATATGTCTGTCAAATTCTGATTTCAGGCAGAAAACTTTGCTGCAATATTTGCAATGTAGTTCCGTTACCCTTGAGTGGACCAGCCTAATGTGCTGCGATAAACCATCCTTGTAGGGATACGATTTATCACATTTTGTACAAGCGAACGTTTTAGACGTGGCATGAGTTTTCGATTTATGTCTACACAAACTACTTTGATTATCGTACGTCTTATCACACAAGTCACATTTATATTCTTTTCGAACCAACAGCTGATTGTGCTTTTGCGAATGATAGTTAAGATGAGCTGATTTTGTAAATGATTTTGAGCAATATTCGCACTTAAAGGGCTTCTCGCCTGTGTGACTCTTCAGATGACTTAAATAAGCTGATTTAGGTCCAAACCATTTATCACATAAGTTGCACTGCATATTTTTTATTTTCAAGTGAACTCGTTTCTGATGAAGATGCAAGTAATCCTTCCGTGCAAATGATTTATTGCAGGTGCTGCAAGTAAACGGCTTGATTCCGTTGTGAATTTGAACGTGTCTTTCCAAACTGCGTTTATTTTTTAATCTCTTTTCGCACTTCTGACATTCAAAGAGTTTTTTACTAGAATGGGTCCTTTCATGAGCTTTCAATGTTTGTTTGTTTCCAAATTGCTTTTTGGATGTATCGCAACAAAATGCCCTTTCCCCTGTGTGTGAGCGAATGTGGGTCATAAGATAGGTTTTGGATCCAAAGTATTTTTTGCAAAGACTGCACTGAAACCTTTTATGGACATTTATTGAATTTATATGGCTTGTTAATTCTTTCTCACTATAAAGCATTTTGGTGCACTGATTGCATTTAAATGATTTGACTTTGAAACTATGTAGTTTCTTGTGTTTCCTGAGTATGGAAAAAAATTTAAAAGAATTTTGGCATGTTTCGCATTGGTATGGTTTTTCATCTATGTGCATTTTAAGGTGTGAAAGTAAACTTGAAGTGCTACTAAACTCGTGTTCACAAAATACGCATTTAAATGGCTTTTCCCGAGTATGTTTGCGGTAATGAATTTCAAACTTGGAAGGTCGGGTTTGCTGCTTGCTGCAAAACAAACACTCGCTAAAATTCCTTGACACCATTTTAGAATCTTAAATAAGAAAAATAAAAGGCTTTTATTGATTTGTGCCGTAATAATTTTTTTGTTTCTCTCACACAAAAAAATGGCACAAAAGCTTCATAAAAACTGATAGTTATTTAAAAAGATAACTGAATATTTTGTCCAATAAGCTTAATTATATTAAACACTGTTCAAGTTACGAGATTCTTGAATTTTTGTCTATCTTTCAGCAATTTGTTTGTTAACTGTAGACCGTGGTTCATAATTCTTATTGAAATAAATGCACTCAATTATTTAAAGCAATACAAATTGATCATTTTGCAGCTTCGAATGTCAATTTCGGTATTTTTTTGTAGTTAAAGGCTGAAAGAATGTTATATAGTAGAGTCAATATTTTTTCAGTATATTCAAAACAAGTCTTATTAAAGTTTTTATTTTTAAAGCCTATTTTTTTGAAACTCAAGGTGCAGACTTTCAAATATTTGTTACAAATGTATCGGTTTTAACTAATTGGCAACTAGTGTTTTTATTTTAATTGTAGGCTACAATTTGAAGCACGCTAAACAATTACAAGAAAATTATTAATTTTTGTAAAAGCCAATTCAAACAAGTTTAAACGATTTGCGAAGTATTCAATTAATAAAGAACACCAAACGTAAGTATACCTGACAATGCTTTACATTGTAAATGTTCTTTTGCGTGATACACATTCAATGTAAAACACAGTAAACAGCTTGTACGATGTTATTCCCATATGTGAAAACACCACCTCAGCTTATATGTGTCGCTGTAAATACTCTATAATGACTTAACATATCTAGAAAACTTACAGGATCATTGTTTACACTTTACCGTACGCAATTTTGTTTTCATCAAGGTACTTAGGAATACAAAACCAGTGAAGCACAGCAGGGCGTGCAAATTAAGTATTGAAGTAGCTTGATTACATTGGAGCACTGTAGGTTTGGATTTAAAGTGTAGAACTTCTGCATGTAATAACATATTATTTATTAATAATAAAATAAATGTGTACATTGAAGTATGATTATTGTTGTAAGATAAGGAGAAAGTGTGAGCAGATGTTAATACAAGCTAAGCAAAAGTTTAAGATTTCAAGTTTAATTTAATAGATTTGTATTTGAACGTTTTCTCAGGAATTGGACTTCTTTATTATTAGGCTCAGAATTTCTTTACAATTCATAGACTATTTAAATTTGATTAATATTGGTATACTTAATCGGAACTAGCTGAAGCCCTCTAGACACAAAACATCTAGGTCAGGTCAATTGAAACTTTGCAAAACCATGTTTCTCCTAATAAGCTACTATGCTGTCAAATTTGAGCTCATGTTGTAATATTAAAGTTTCTTGACCTTTGGTCTTACTTTGATCTGGGTCAACCGATTCGGCCGACCAACCAATTCATCCAAGTTAGCAACTTTGTTTATAGATTGGTGAAAGTAGATTTCGATTATCTTGTTTAGTTTTTGAGTTATCGTGAAGACAGGCTTGCAGACGGATGGACAGACAGACGGACGGACCATTCTGTATCTGTATAGCTCGATTAAGTTACAAATTAATAATAATAAATATAATATTTGAAGGGACGTCCTTATTTTGCCAAATATTTATTAGACAATTGCATGTTGTAGTTGAAATGATAGCAGACCGGTGAGTCTCATGTGATGAGAATACTAATAGTTTTTGTTTCAAGTGAAAACTCCAAACCGTTCCGGAGCTGCGCTTCTCGATAGGTATTTTTCATGCGCGTGAATCCATAGATGAACCTTTGAAGGTGCTACTTTTTAAGTACCCAACAAGTAACTTTCGTATGGTTGCCACGGGGCGGGTTCATCAAAAAAATATTACTTAAATAAATTTACCTTTGTTCGGCATATGTGCAACCACACTAAAGAAAAATTACACTTTTGCCCATTTTGCAACTCCGAATTCCTTCACAGAAGTAAATTCCGTGAACACTTGAACCAACACACTGGAGAGAAACCCTACAAATGTAGTAAATGTAACGAGTTTCACAAAGCCGGTTGATTTTGGTAATTGTTCAATATTTTCAAAGTACGACCAATAACGTTTTAAAATTTACTGTAAATTTTTATTGTAATAAACGAATTTTAAAATTCAATTTTGAGGTTCCGAAATGATAAATGAAGAAAGGAAACATGATCATTTTCCTAAAATTACTTGTAAAATAATCAGTTCAATGGTTAAACATGTTCAATTTTAAAAATTATTTATTCAGTAGTTGGGGTAGTATTAAAATGTTTTATGTGCCTAATATTGCTTTGACTAAAGGCGTAAAGAAAAGAATTTGGGATATCCCGTAATAATATAGAACTCTACCGGAGCAGCTAAATATTTTTAAAAGTTTTTGTTTGCTCTTAATTTAAAATGAAGAATACTTATTTGGAATAGTTAGCTATAATAAGTGGTATCACTGTTTTATTTTATTATGTTCACATTTTGTTGAAACGTGTACAAATAAAACGAAAATATTTTTTTGAATTCAATTGAATTAAATGATTTAATTTGTTCATTTGTATCTGAATTGTTCCAATATTGTATATCAAATAGATAGGTAAAGCTTCTAACAACGAAAAGTTTCATACTGTTTATCAAATTGGGACTCGTCATTCATTACCACTGAGAAAATTTCCATTTAATTCTGATTCATGAATGAATTTTGATTTTTCTGCCAAAATTTTATTTTTAATTAGTTGTTAAATAATGCTGACCGCACGTTCTGCGGGATTGCTAAAACACGCGCCCGACAAAGCCTTTTGCTAAACCTTACATTCAGTTATAAATTATTACAATAAATCAGCCAAAATTTCGTTGATATGAATATTGTTTTCCAGAAATCATTCCCAGTTCTCAAGGTTTTTGTAGGAAGAATAAAAACTAAAGCATTTTAAAGTACGCACACTTTCATATACTTTTTATTTCATTTTAACTTAGCGTGATAAATGTCCTTATAAAAATGTATTCAATATTATACCATATCAGTCAAGACCCACGTGTCTATATAGACACGTGACATGTCTAAATAGACACGTGAAATGTCTAAATAGACACTTTTCACGTGTCTATGTAGACACGTGGGCCTTGACTGCATATGTAATCCTGCAATAATTCTCTATTTAGTCGTTCAAAAGTTATTAGCAACTACTTCGAGAGTGATATCGTAACATGCATTAGTTTACTTGGTATTTTTGACACATTGTACGTATTTGTTGCAAGGTGTTTCAAGGCTATAGAATATGTTCAAATGTTAAATGCTGACAACGTCGTCATAAACTGGCAATCATTTTGAAAAACTTTTTAAGTTGCTGTGATAAGTATATTTTTTAACGTTATTCACAGGTTTAATTTTAATTGTTGTGAATAGTGCACAAACAGGCTACAACATACATACAAGCTTATTTAAAGTTAGTGATCAGTCAAAAATGCATAAGCGTTTAAGATTCACTTTTATAATCCTTTAGAAATATTTTATTAAAGTGTAAACAAAAAAATGATTGGAAAGCAAACTTATTACGAAAAAGTCGTGAAGTTCTAGGCAGGAAAATCAATTTAGCTTTTGCCGATGACCTTATCGATCGTCATGAAGCAATCGTTTTTGAATATCAACGGGCACGTTTTCATTAGCTATGTTAAGTATATCAAAACAGTCGTGGATTTTGCAAGACATTTTACACAGTCGCTTGCAAGTCCACATCAGTAGTGTAGTATTTCTACAATCGGCCATAGCATAATGTTCAAGTACAATTGATCAAATATAATTTACAAAGTAGGATTGCAATACTGCCATAATACGTAAGGAATAGGCTGTACCTCCATTTGAATTCCAGCTTTAACTTGTGTTATGAAAACGTTTGACGAAACGGAGTTAACGACGTTTAATAAATTGAAATCCCAGTAAGCTCAGCACAATTTATGTAATATTTCCAAGTATATTACATGATTTTTAGTAGCCTGTGCCAATAATGTATCAAATTTAAATATTGACATAATATTCAATTTCAAAGAAGAAATATGCAACACACATTCGAGCTCAATGTTCGAGCCACTAAGTATTTGATTATAAAACAACATAACCATATTGGAGTTAGCTTATATTTAGCTTGTGGTGAATTGCCAATTTATCGAAATATGTATTTTTGCAAAAGTTCTATAAAATATTCCTAAGGCTGGAAATATGTTGCGTAAACATCATGTTTAGTTGCGGCTTATTTAGCTGACTCAGCGATCCGCTTTTATCAAAATAATTTATTGATTTACTAAACAAAGTCATAGTTTTACATCTCACCAGAAATTCAAAAATTTAGTGTCAAAATACTAAACTGCTAAAACCCCATCTATTATTTTACAGAAATACTCATAGGAGAAGTTAAATATCGATTTGGATAAGCAACAGAAATCAATACAGCTTACGAAAGAAATGTGATGTATCCTGAAAATATTGATAAGAGATAATTTATAGTTTGAAACGAGTTTTAGAAATTCATACAATAAACATTATAGCGTCTTATATTACTAGACAACTTACTGATATTTTAGTAGACTACCACTAAAAGTTTTATTACAACTTTCTGTTTGATTATTTAAGCGGTTCCAACCAAAGTGCTTCAAAACTCCTTCGAGTACTTGCAAATGTCTATTAAAATACTCTAATAAATATAATAACCTAACTAACATCAGGTTATTGTCAACAACAACCTTAGCCTAAGCTGACCAAAGTATATGGAAAAGCTGATTTCCCTCAAGCAAAAAGCAGTTTCAACAAAATATTTAACTTTAATCAAATTTCCTTGACCCCGCCTATTTGTCAATCACTTTTACAACCGCAAAAACTTCACTTGATTTCTATAACCTGAGCGAACTCAAAAAAACTTTTGGTTATCAAATAACTTTAAAAATCGTCATTTAAAGGGGGTTACGGATGGTCGACCGTTGCTTCAACACCGTTAAACCGATTCGGCATAGAAAAAGAAATATTCTTACCATAGACCATTTGAAAACATTTCGTTGGAATTGATTTGGTTTCATGTCATTTCGAGGTTTTTGGATGCTGGTGTAACAATGGATTGCCAGAGACGCAGCCTACATCTTGCCATGAAAAAACGTTGCAAAGTACCATAACGGAATTTTGTATAAATTACCAGCAGTACTAACTTTGATTTTAGATATGCGTTTTATGCAAGGTAGCAAAAAACTTATGCCGAACCATAAAGGTAACCATACAATTATTTTTTACTTTCGTATTTAAGGTAAGTAATTCGCAAGATACTATACATATTTTAAAAGCAAGATAAACTTTCAGGCTTCATTTTGAAACCAAACGATTCTCAAATACATTTATCGAGTAGTGCATATTGAAATCCAACATAGTGTCATTTACATTTTAAGCCTTTAAAGAAGAAAAATATTTAAATAGTATCATAAACAAAGCATCACTTGGTTTTTTGCCAAAGGTTTCCTTGAGCACATTTATCCAATCACAGACTCAAAATATGAAAATCAAGTGATCGAATACCCATATGTATATCGGAATTATTTTCTCAACAATTTGAATAATACCTTGTAACAGATGTAGGAAAAAAGAGTCATTAAATTGTTTTTGTAATATTTGAAGTAATAAACTTTTAAAGTTTGAATCTGCAAATCACCGCATTGATCGAAATAAGTTTTTCAGAAGCAAAACCGGAGTGGATTGGACTACCACGTAAAAGACTAAATTTCTACTAGTATTTAATGATAATTTTTATAAATGAAAACACCTAATTTGTCGTAAATATGAATCAGATTGAAGATAAAATTGTTTTGAAGTCTTGTATGTACATTTATGTCGCTATTGGCTATCACAATATTTATACTGAAATAACAATTACTTATGCAGACCATGTTCTGTTTCCTTAAATACTTGATAAATTAAATCGGGATCGGGAATTAAAAAAACAATTAGTGGAAAAAAATAAACTCATTATTACTTTTGATTACTAAAGTTTTTCCGGGTCTTGTATAGCGCGGGTTCGTTGCGCCTTTTCATTATAACTTGGTGGACTTTGTCTTTAACTGTTTTTTGCTAGAAAGTAATTTAGAAGATAATTGGTGAAAAAACGCCGTAGTCTTTTCTGTTTAAAATACAGTGTCGGAAAAAACTAACCGAATATGGCGCGCGCCTTTCTTTTGTCATGTATAGCGCGCTTCCAAATGCGGTC